>VZTJ01001846.1:93935-182322 GCA_013397795.1 Orthonyx spaldingii
TTTTTTTTTTTTTTTTTTTTTTTTTTTTTTTTTTTTGAGTAGTTTCAATTTTCTCTCATATAAGGGACTTCTGAGTCTTGGAGTTTGAGCTGTTTGCCCCAACCTCTACCTGCAGGATTAAAACGGGGTTCCTCTGCCAGTAAAGCACATCTCCCTCCTTCTTTTATGCTTGAACTACCTGCCTTTGGGCTTCTTGACCCACCTGTCAAGCTTTTAAATAGATATACACACATCAAAAGTTAATCCCCAGCAAGTTTAGCTGTTTGTGTTTTAAAGAGTTGGGGACACCTCCAGCAGAAATTAAATCTTGCTGCAGCACTTCCTCTTGATGCACAGCATGCTCTCTCATGCTCTCAGAAGCACAAGGTGCAGTTTGGATGCAGCTGTCACACCGTGATTTGCTTCAGGCTTTTTGCCTCAAGCTTTACTTCTGTGTTGATACGTTCATAACCTCTGTGGTTTCAAAGACCCGGCTGTACTGCCTGACTTCTTTCTTCTGCTCCTGGGGAAAATGTTGCTGCTCCAAGTGCCCTACCTATGGGCAAAGTTATCTGGACTCGCCATTCTCATTCTTGTGCTTACACTTATGCTTATTTTTCTATTAGTGGACTGCATGTTCTTATAACTGAGAACCATCCAGGTTTAGTGATCCTATCTTGTCTCCATCTGAGGACATAATTAATTTCAAAGGTGCTCAGTGAAACAAAAATTTCCAGAATGTTGATTCTTTGGAACATAAATGGGCCTCCTGTGCTGCTGCAATCATAAAGGCCTCTTAAATTACTAATATTTTCTTCTTGGTAGGCAAGACAAAGACAAAATATCCAGAGCATAGAAGATCTGAATGGACATTGGAAGAGACCAATTTACACCATGTATGCTGGAGAGAACTTAAAATAGCTGTATTTCCAACTTTGGTGCATCACTTGGGAGTCTGAAGTTGGATGGAGTGATTCCAAGTCATAGGCTGCCAAAATTTTAAGAGGGCTCTTTAAAAGCCTCAGACTGCCATCTACTAAAACAGGCTCCAAGGCTGGATATGTAAAATTAGATGGATAGACCTTGACATCATTTGATTAAAACATATTTAACATTAATTTTTAGATGAGTGTGTTAGACTATCCTATTTGTAATGTTTGGGGCTTAATGGATTTTATGGCTTTAAAAAGGTTTAATAGCTTCCATTAGACTTTCATTAGCGGTGCCGGAGAAAACAGGAAGATGCACATGCACAAAAGCAGTGATTTGTTTTGTAATTTTGTACTGTTGTGGATGAAAGTGTCTGTAAATGCTGCCCATGAAATCGTGTGGCTGTTAAAGTGCAGATTCCTCCTGATGTTCTTTGCTTCTCATAGATATGGGTTCAGAATTCAAGTTTAATATCTTTTTAAAGTTCATTTTGTAAGATAATTTGTAAAATAAAGCAACTGGCTTCCCTGTCAGCTCTTGTCCTAACTGAAATTCAGTGCTGTTCACATATGCTCTTCGTAAGTTTGCCTGTATGCTCTATTTACTTCTGTGCTTTTTATTTTACTATTTAGTCATGCACTGCAGGAGAGCTGTAAATATTTCTTGATGTACCTTCAGGGGAAGAATGGGGTATATAATACACACTAAATGGTTTCCACAATTTTTTAGAAAACCCCTTTATTTCACAGGACTCATATGATAGTATATTTGTACGAAAATGAACACTAAATTTTAATTTAATAATTGTAACAACTATTTTCTAGAAAATAAAGACAACAAAGACAAACTGGAGTTCCAAACCATACCTGTAGAGATGAGTTCTTTTTAGGCCACAGTTTTCCATGCCCATAACCAGAGAAAACTGCATGTGCAAGTTCTGTCCTGTCACCATAGGATCAGTTTTCGACTGTGGTGGAAGGTCAAGAGTTTGGACCCTTTGAAGTCAATTTTGGTTACAGTTTACTTAGTTATTGGAAAGTGCAGTGCTAATGGGACTGGCAGACACTTGCATGGAAAATATACAATTTTCCAGATTCAGAAGCCCAAAGATTTGAGAAAATTTCTTAATTATCTCTTACTTTTTATGTTGTCCTTAAGGCTTTCATCACAATTTCTGATATGTTTTTAATGGCTCTATCTCCTACCTAAATAGAAAAAATGTATTCAAACTAAATCTAGTCTGTGTTAGTGCATAGTATTATTAACTGCTTTCTTGCTGCTGAGGAAATTACAAACTTTTAACTTTTATTTTTTTCTCCTACAGATCATTCATCTTAATATCTTATGGATACAGAAGAGTGTACCAGTAGACAGCGGGACATCAATTACAGATGTGAAGCATGCTCGCAGGCATATGGGTCTTATGCTAGCAGCCTGTTCAAAGAATTAAGAAGTGAGGATCCAAGACAGCCCAGATGTTACAAATTTCTATCAGTGGTTACTGCAGCATGAAATCTCATGTGAGTTTCACTCCTTGCAATCCTTCAAGGTGAGTTATATAACAAACCTCATAAATTATTATTATCAGGACAGGTTTAATGAGTGATTAGAAGGAAAATTGAAGGATTAATTAACTTGAAATGTTCTTGCAGAGTAGCAAATAGTCTGAGCTTATCATGTGAAAAGAAAGTCTTGGCTACTGTGCAAGTGGTCATCCTACTCCTGCAATGACCTAATTGGGTTTTTCAGTTCTCACTGAAGGAACAGAATCACTAAAGCAGTTTATAACTCTCGGGCAAAAAGTGGATCTTAAGCACTTTACTCTTAAATTTTTAACTTTATTTTGCCTAAAGACAGTTGTTAAAACTGATCTTCAGAGTCCAAGTGAATAACCTGAAGATTTTCTTTCTGAACTGAAACAATCTAGGAGAACATTGAGTCATTAATTCTCGAGTTCTAATTCAGAAATGTTAGCACTTTTATGAAAAACACGTTTCAAGATCTGTGGAAGCAGTTGAATGTTATACGTTACCATACCTCTTTCCCATCAACAATTTTCTTGGCTGGGCGCATAATTTTTCTCTCGTTTCTTATAAGCGGTGTAAAGCATGATGGAACAGAATGGCTATGGATGCTTAAAAAAGGTGACTATACTCACTGATACCATAAAGAGTGTTTGTATTCTGAGGCCAGTCACAAATGCCAAATAAATTAAACTGGAAATTAAGAGTTAAAACTGTATATTCTGGTTTTTAATTTATCTCAATTGCAATGACAGACTGGGAGCAAAAAAGCCTGAAAGATCTAGTAGAAAATGCGTTTGGTTCATGACTTATGAAGAGTAAGATAATAAAGCACTAGAAATTCAAGAGAGATTGCTCTCAATATCGTGCTGTTCACAGTTGTAGGATTAACAGGTAGAACAGGTGTTCTTGCAGAGTAAAGACATGGTGCCGTGGTTGACTTCTCTTGTCACAACAAACACACAAGATACACAAGACTACTACATGCTGCAGAAAATATAAACACTAAAGTCATGGCAGAACCTTTGACGTTTTTAACACATGCGTATAATTAAAATATACTTTTAGAGCCTATGATAAACAACCCTTGCAATATTTCTTTGGACTAAATATTAGCTGTGATACACTTCCATCTCCTCCTTGCCTTTACAGAAATGCGGAATGAAGAGAATATGAGGTATCTCGGGAGTTAAGTGATTTTTGTTTGTATTCCACAGCAGAAGTAAATCTGTGCTGAGGCTAATTCAAGCAGCAAAGGAATGGAGAGACAGAATTACATTTATGGTTTAATAGATTTAACAGAAATTTAAATTCTTTGCAAGGTTTTGAATAGAAAGATTCCATTTTTAATTTTCAGAATTTTTATTACTTTCTAAAATGCATATAAATTGAAAAAACTTTGATTTTTTCAAACTATTTTTTCTGAGCTCAACATTAAGATACAAATGCTTCAGGCAGACTATACCTGTGTAAGCTAAGAGAAAAAAAACTTTTGAGAAGAAAAACCTACCAAGTACAGCAAGATTAATGTTCTGCAAGGATTTGCATATCTACAAAACTTCTTTTGCATACATGAAGAGGGGTACTCTTACAACTGCTTGCGAATTCAAGGCCTATGTGAGGAATAAACTGTTAATTGAAATGTAGGTTTGAATGTAATTCCACTTTCAAGTCTCAAATTCTATTGCTTTTCCTTGTAGAAAATAGTGCTTTTATCGTCATAGTCCTGATTAAATAAACAAGAGTTAAATGAATCATATTAAAATTATGAAAACATTTTCCAATAATTATTTATATTTCAGCAGTTCATTAAAGAAGTCTGTAATTATTTTTTGCTCAGGAACTTTATGTTTTTACTATGAACATATTTAGCATACATAGTTTTTTTCATGAGATTTCTTGCAATTTTAATGGCTGAATTTGTTTATGATAAAATCGTGCTTGGAGAAAATAAACCTGTACTCCTGAAGAGTTATGTTTAATGACAAATTTGCTACTTGTCAGTTCTGATAACTGGAAAATTCCTTCCTAATTATTTCTTTCATCTGAATTTTTGTCACTAAATAATTCTTCTACTTATACAAACATATTTTACATTTATTGCTTTTTGCAAAGATGGTGAATAAGGTGTAGGTGATGCAATCATTTTCTGAAAAAGAAAAAGGAAAAAAGAAGACAAACAAATATTTTGATTATTTAATATTTAAGATGTGATATGTCTGCATTCCAACAGAAATTTTAACTCATAGAAGCATAGAATAGCTTTGCTTGGAAGAGACCTTGAAAGATTATCTAGTACAACCCTTAAATACAGTTAATTTCAGTTGACTGAAAAATTGGAATTGTAATTAAAAGTCTGTCTTTTTAAAATGTTTTACTTAAAAGTGGGTTTTATGTGAAATGATCTGTTTTCTTTCCTACTATGAAAGAAGTGTATGAAATAAGAAAATTACATGAAAATTAGTAAATATGTACACCAAACTTGAACAGAACTTCAGCTATTGAATGTATGGTTAAACAAAATCCACAGAATGAAAAGACTTTACATTCACTTTGCAAAGTGATTTTTCAGCTGGAACTGATGATGACTGAATGTTTGCTTGATGGAGAACTGTTGTCAGTTGGTTCCACTGTGCTTCTGCAAGTGACAGCAGCCCCGATCCAGAAAGGAGGTCTCTAACCTTTGCTCTGAAGAGGATTGAGAACACCATTTGAACAATCCCTACTCTGACATTTTCCATCCAAATTAGCATAGAGTTGAGACATTTGCAAGTTCTTGACTTGAGCATTTCTGGTTAGGCCTTGAGTACAAAGAACAACAGAGAGGAAACTTTGGTGTTCAGACCTGAACTAAGCAAACTAGTTTTAATAAACATCTTTTCTTCTGAATTTTTTTTACCTTTTGAAGTCTTACAGTGTAATGAAATCCATATTCTGCTACAATAAATATTAAAATCAGATGCTGATCCTCCTATAAAACATGTTGATATGAAAATGCATAAGATTATGTGGTAATATTTTCAAAGGTTGCTATCAAAACTGCAACACATGGACTTCTGGAAAGCTCAATTAACCTTTGGTGTTGTTAAAGTTGCTACTTAGTTCAGCCGCACTGAGGAGATTATCTGGCAAAGAAGTTGGAAAGCTGATGATTTGAGCACAGGCATGCAATTATTCTCACTGGTAGATTATGTGCTGATGGGATCCAATTATATGCCAACCAAGCCTCTCTGAATCATCAAAGAAGAAATGTTAAAAATTCCCTTGGCTCCAAAGCACGATCTCTGCTGCCATATGTCAGAGCTGCTCTCTGACTAATGCAGGTCCCTGGAAGACAAGTCCTTCTCATCCTTGCAATATCACCTCTCAGAGCATCCTAGGGGATTAAGTGAAAGTACAGGCCACTTCTCTGGAGTGCGTGTATTAGCATGCTTGTTACTGTGAAATTATTCCAGTAGCCTGTTTTATTTAAAGATTACCAGACTGTAGGGATGGGATAATCTAGTGTTAGCTAATGACATTGAAATGATGTTTGATACAAGTCAAGGTCAGGTGGAAGAGAACATGAGTTAAATATCCAACACACACGAGAGAAAGATGACTGCTTAGAAAGGGGAAAAAGATGGGCTTAATCTGTTAATTCTAAAATGCAAACTGGAAACCTTTCTCTTTGCTTCAATGTCTACTGCCTGTCAGCTGTAGGACTGCTGTGAGCAAGTGGCTGAGTGCTCAGTCCTGTTAGCTGCCTTGGGTGTGTCTCTAGAAGAGGAGCTGAGTCTGGGAGACTCACATTGTTTAAAATTTTGACCATTTCTTCATGACTAAATTGAGCCTATTGAGTTCTTTATTTGTTCAGGGATATTTAACCTTCTCTTTCTGGGGTACTAACAGTCCCTTGCTGCTTCTGATTTTCTATTGAAAAATCTCAAGGCTCAAGGCAGGAGAGGTGCAGGCAATTCCCGTGTTGACAAATGAAGAACCATTGCTTCTTCAGGGATTTTTTCCGTGTCTGGGAAGGTAATGTACCATTTCTGTAGGACACATTTGCATAATTTTTTCCTTATGTTTCACATAATATATGACTACTGTTATCTGTCAATACATTAATAACTGTACAAACAGGTAGACAAGACTAATGGCTTGGATGCTGAATGAAACAGCCTCAGTTCCTTTTTGTGTTGGGTGACAGACCTCTTGCTCCCATAACCTTCACTGTGACAAGTGCTACCATGAGTTGTTTTACACAGAATTAGATAATTCACAATGATTTAAAGGGGTGGGAGCTGACCCTCATTAGGTCTTGTTGCACTGTATGCTTTAGTATTAAAAAAACCATTATTACAAATGAGTACTACAAAGATAAAGTTATAGAATGTTACCATTAATAAAAGCAATATATATATATATATATATTTAAAGTAAAATCAGTTTGCTTGGTTGGACAAAAAGAAATCCTATCAGTTCCACTTCCTATCAGGAAATGTCTGTCGGATCCAGCCAGCAGATAAAATTCACTGACTTGATATATGAGCGTGTTTCCTTGGTTATTGTTCTCACATTTAAGATTGCAAATTTATGTTGAAGTCTTTAATATCAAAATTTGTTAGATTTTATTCTTATAAAGCTCTAAGACTACCATTTTTTAAATTCCTGGGTAGCATTTCCTTGGAGACCTGCACCAAAACCTCTTAATATCCACTCTATATGTTACAGTTTTGGCCCAGTTATCTGTATGTATGCATACATGCCTTTATTGTGTACTACATTTATTTTTCCTGACTGTTTAAGCATTCAGAACAATAAAACATAATGAACATAGCAAAGTGGTGAGAAATTTCAGGCTTTATTTCGAAGAGTCCTGAAAGGAATATTAGCAATATACATGTAGAAGTTTGAATTTAGTTGAACTTTCATTAAGATACTTCTACTTTCCTTTCTCTGTTGAAGACTTTGGGTACCCTCCAGATTTGTTCTTCTTATTTAAGCATTCTTAGGTAGAATCTGAAGCCCTGTTTGGGGAACAGAAAGGAAATGTGGGTGTCTGGGCATACACCCTATGGAAAACTGTCTTCCTTGTTTGTGACAGTAAAAAGAGAGAGAAATATTTCCTGAATGAATTTGGATGCTGGAATTTTTACACTGGAATGAAAGCATTTTCTCACACTCTTTTAAATGAAAAATATTGTAAAATTATAAATGTAGATAACTGTGAATTTTATAGACCTGTTGTGTAGACTGAAACAGAAAAAGTCACCTTAATTATGTATGTACAATGCAAATTTGAGCAGAACTCAAAAGGACTTAATTCATTCTTCTTCTAACCCTCTTAATTTAATTAGCACTAGACCATGCATTAATTAATCTAAATACTGTTTATATTTATATGGTAAACTCAGCAGTTGTAATATATCTGCATATCACCTATAACATATAAAGTAATAGAGGAATATCAGAAAACTTGTGGTTAAAATGCTTTTATTTCACTGATTAATAATATAAAAAGTCAAAATAAAAATTATTCATGATTAAACCCCCAAAATTATGGAAATAATGTCTGTTATTTTATGTTCTTGTTTGTGCAGGCAACATGTTTTAATAAAATTCTGATTTAATAAAAATAGACTTTTTTAATATACTATCTAAATTACAGGCTCATCTGTTTATAACAACATCACTTTTGCTGCAAGCATGTAGCTATAAAAAAATAGTATAATCAGATTTTCAGTGTTCTAGACAATCACGCAGGAAAATATGCATTGAAACACAATGGTGTAATTTTTATATACTTTTATTCCTCCAGAGGCTGAGGGACCTCAGAGGGTGCCATTAAGAAGTCAGATCCTATCAGGAGTTAACCACATGATGGTTGTTGAGGAATTACAGAGCAACCCCAATGACTGGAGTATTGCAGTGCATTAACTGTTAAACAAGTGATAAATGTTCATCTGCTCCATCTGTTTCCCCAAATGTTCATGTAGTAGGCATTGGGATCCTCATCTTGGTTATTTCCTAGGTGCTAAAATAATATAAACAAATTATACAAAATAAAAGAAAATGCTGCTACAATTCTGTACCTTAAAAATGAACCTTTGTTCACTACCTATGTTCTTGAAATACCCATTGTCTTCACACTGCTGCTGACAATCAGGGAGGTCATATTGGCTCCAGCTCCCCCATACATTTTGTCCTATTCCTTACATAGTTTCCCACCTATCCCAAGATGTTTAAATAATCACCCAGCAGTTCCACACTGAACAGCCCAATGTTTTTAACCTGTTAGAGGTGCATATTTCTATCTTTAAATGTAAACTATTAACAACATCTCCTTAGCTGTTTCTCTTGCAGTTCAGTTGTCTCTACAACGGTAGTTGAAACCCCTAGATGTGGAACCTCCCCTAGGCACTGCACGTAAAGGAGATGGTAAAAACAATTTCATTCTGTGGGAGTCTTTATTTTGTAACATGTTAGCTGCAGTACTATGGGAAGGTGAACTGCTCTGATCACTCTATGTGGATTAAAGCAAAATCCTGTTTGCCTCATCAATTTGAATAAAGAGTTTTTACAAATACGCAGCCCATTACTCAGTTAGAATGCTTCCTCCATGTTTTGATTTCATTATGAGATTAAAAAAACTTAAAACCTTTCTTGTCGAATCCAAGCTTTCCTCCAGGCAATCCTTGTCTGTCACTAATCACAATTAGTGTTCTTGTTTACTCAATGACATTTTAAAATAAACTAGCAGTTAAAACTAATCTGTCACATAGTCCCTGCTCTAGAGTAAGAATAACAAAGGTAAAATAATCAGCCTGTTTCATCCCAGGTCCAGGCAGAGGCAATAACTTCTTTTTTAGACCTGCAAATGTAGGTGGAAGGTCAAGTAGAGTTCTGCTTTTCAGATGGTTTTTGTAGTGGAGTATCTTACAAACCATATGATCGCTTCATAAATCTATGTTGTGCAACAAAACTCTGTTAAGAATTTAACATGTGGAACTGAACTTGGAAATGAAGTATATAAAGCAAAAAAATCATATTCAAAACCTTTCTAAATGTATCTTAGGTTCCTGCATACATAAACTTCTCTGGACTGAGAACTTAATGAATTCTTTTTAGTTTGAGCTTGCAGAAAAATTAAAAAAATGACTTCCTTTGCTTAATTCACCACAGCCATATCTAGATGAGACCTGACAGTACTTCAAAAACTCCAGTGCCACTGGTAAGACAGTGTGAATGATAACCCAGAGTGGATCTGGCTTCTAAGGTATAATGAAGAAGTGAGATGAGAGTGTTACTCACCTCCTGTTCCCCTGCAGTCTCAGACCTCTGACTGTTAGATCGTTCCTTTTTGTCAGGGAGATCGCTGGCAGTCTGGGACTTTTGGTCAGAATGTTGGGTTGATTTCTGCTGTGCTGTTGCTCATCACAACCCAGCCTGTGTTTTGGGGGCCAAGGGCTCTGGGCATCCCATGCATTTGTCTCCATGCAACTCTGGCCTCCAGTAATTTCATCCTCTGCTAGGACACTTCCTTCAGTCAAGACTTTCCTCTTCTTTTCGGTGCCCAAAGTCATCTGTTTTCCCGACCTAAATATTGTGTGTGGGGAAGCACAATCCATGATCAGTCTCCTAATTGTTAATTTTGGTTCATGTTACTTTACCAACTAGAGGATTTGGAATGTACTACTTTGATTCACTATAGGTATTACGAAAGGTAATAGAGAAAGTAGCAGATTTCTGCATGAAATCTCAGAAGTTCAGTCTGAGACATCATGCCACACCTACCTCCACCCCAATTTTCTGCCACGTGTTTGCATTCACAACCTGAGCTACTTTTTTCTCTATCTGCATGATCTCTAACTCTGCACTTGGGTGACATGTATCATGAGAGTAGCATCACCAGCACTTAATTCCCAAGAGAACTGAGCTTTCAGTAGCAATCCTGACTTCAGTCACCTATCCATGTGGTTTGCTTCAGACTTGGGGTCTCTTGACTAGCCCCAGACTATAATAATCTTGTTGCACATCCTAAAGATAACCAGCTAAACTCCCACCAGATCTTCCTTCCTGCTTGTTTCCTGTTTTCCTCTACATTCAAATACCTTTTATTGATTTCTCCTACAAGCAGCATCACAGTTAATGCATTAGAGCTCAAGGCTGGAGAGTTCTGTTGAATTTTTAGCAGTATTACAAGCTTCCAGTGGGGTTTCCCTGCCTCACTGCAACTCAGTTTCACATTTGCCAAATTTGTGTAATACTCTTTTCTGTTAAGCAGTATGCATAGAGGAGGGAATTATAAAGGATGGAAAACATAAGTATACTTTGGGGTTTCTTTTGAGCTTTATTGAAATGTTTTGTAGGAATACTTAGTGTATTTTAATGTTAGCCTTTTAGAGAGAGTAACTGAAAACAATGTTAGCAAGTAAACATGTTAAGAAGTGAGGGTTTTCTTCAGTGAGGGCTTATAAAGCAGCTTGCAATGCTCAGATCCTCTCTTCTAGCTCCCTAGATATCTTTGTATCTTCACTGTGTTCCAAATACCATCTGCTGCTGCTTATGTGCCTCATCACTGAAATGTAAACTGAAATTCCTCCACACTGGCACAAGTGCACATTGAAGAAATATCTTCTTCTATTGGAGAAAAATAAAACCAGAACCACATTACCATAGCAGTTATGGGATGTTAAATATTCATGGTGACCTGTGAAGTTCTAGAAGTTCTTTCCTAAGCTTACTAATGCAATAAACACAGCACCCATTTTTTTGCTTTGGCTTAATTCGCTGTTACGGCTTCGACAAACTGAGTGGAATAATCCTTAACAGGGGAAATTCAGTGTAATGAACACATTAACTCTGTTTTTCCTAGAGATTAAATACAGTTTCTCTCATGGCCAGGCAGCATGCTTTATTTGTGGAAAGTTTCTTCACTCTCATGCTGCTGAGAACTTGATGCAGCAGAGCAGAGGGCCAAACAACTTCTCTCTTTTGGGCTCCAGGCATTTTAAACCTATGGGGTTCATGAAGCACAAAATGCACAAAGTGCATTTTGATGTCGGGTTGACTCTAAGTGGAAGATTTCAGTTAGTTCAGCAAACATTTGATTAAGTTGAGTGTTCTGATTTTGATTAAAAGGGCCTAGAAAAGATCTTCTGGTTCTTAGGAAATGGCAACTTTGAAACCAGCTGTGCAGTAAATCAGCATTGTGTAAGTGTATCTGGGCTCTGAAGATGGATTTCTTCTGCTGAAAGAGCATAATTTCTGTGACCAGTTGAGCTAGCTAGAATAGGAAAAGTGGTCCAGGGCTGGGCTGGATTACTTCTGTCATCCCTCAGGTGCTGGAACTTGTTTGTGTCTAACTGGCCCAGCATATGCCAAGGAGCCTGTTTACTCACAGGTGGCATAGAACATTTAAAATGAGGCTTACAAATTTAGTACAGGAAAATGCTAAGTATTAAAAATGAAATACGTGTAGGAAAGTGAGATTTTCTTGCGTCCTCTTCTTGGTTCTCTTTGTTTATCACCTTTTAGCTTTTCTCTGAAATTTTATAAGATAAAACCAAATTTTTAATTGTAGCTGGAATGCTCCTGTATTTTAAAACTCTGAATATAAACACTTGAAAAAGAACAGCAATAAAGTGAAAATCATCAGTGGTGAAATACTTAGCCAATATTACTCTGGGTCTTTATTTATGGATCTACTGTCTTTTGTTTGGATGAAGAATGTATAAGCTGATCTGAAAAGTGAAAGCATTTCCTTTTTTGTTTATTCAGCTGTAGAGGTGTTTGAATGCAGTTTCACTGACCATGTCCTAAAATTTTTGACTAAGCTGCATTTAGTGGTAGGATTTGGTATAGTATCCTCACATACCTAAGGAATATTAAACTGATAAAATAATGCCAAATCTTCTTATTTTATTTCCTATATCTTAATGTGAAATCGGCACTATAATTAGATAATTTGAAAATTTAATAGAACTTTCATTCTTGGATTGATACAGACAGATCAGAGTGACAGCTCTGAGTCAGGAGATGAAATATAAAAGGGGTGGTGTAAACTGCATGAAGTCACTGTATAATAGCAATTTTCAGTGTTCTTGTAATAGGGACTGTCTAATAATTACACATTGCCTAGGGAGAATTCATCAGCTTGGTGTAACAAATAATAAAGCACATTATCATGATAAGCACATGAATTAAGTTAGAATCTCAAAAAGTACAGAAGTTCAGTCATTCTTCTAGGAAGCTCAATCTGCATTAGTAATTTTACCAAAATGAGGGCATGTAATAGGTCCCTTATTGCAGAATAATGGAATTGTCTTTAATAAAAAACAGAGGTTTGATTGTACAGTAAGATGGCAGAATTCCATTGTTTTGGCTGTAATAAAGACAGATGCATGACATTATGTATTTAAAATGATCATTTTTACTCACTAAAACAATACACATTATATATGATACACACAGTGGCAGACTGATAGATTGCTGGGAAGCATAAAGAATGTCAGTTTGCATTAACACAATAGCATTACTTCAAATGGCCCCTGCCAGTGTAAATGAGATAATATTCCTGCCTCTCAATCTGCTATATTTAAGCTAAGAAAGATCCATTTATTCTTTTACATGCATTAGCACAATTTCCACTATAGTCAATGGGTCAAATTGCTCTTGAACACAGTTGCCCAACACCATCTATTTCAGTGTAGTGACAGCAGAATTCAGCCTGCTGGCTCGTCTGATGAAGTGACTTTCCTGCCATTTGCAGGCCAGGCAAGCTGACATGTCCATTAGACCCACGGCCGTTACAGTTGTACAGAGCTCCATAATTCTTTTGATCAATTAAGAAACAAGAGTGCTCCTGAAATTTAATTTGTTGTACCTTTATAGGGTTTTTTTAGTGTAATGAATCCTGAGTAGTGTAATTATCTTTAGAAGAGGTACTGAATAAAGCTACCAATTTAAAATATTGAACAAAGTATAGATTTGTGGTCAAAATGTAGCTTGTGAAAGAATTATTCTATCTATCTACCTATCTCCCTTGGTATCTTAGGAAAATGCTGCTTGTCCCTTAGCAGTGTATATTATTATTTTCTTTAAACTACTTATTCATTAAAAAAAATACATTGTCATTAAAAAACATTAAATAAATGAGTCTTACAATACGAAAAACTACAAAATATGCCATAAGAATGGAAATAAATGTGCATACACATCCAATCAACTATTACTACCAACAGTTGGCTAAAACATAGGCCTTGGTAAAATATAATTAAACTTACAAAGATTCTAAAACTATAATCTTGGGAGTTCTCATCTGATCAGACTTTAAAAATGGCTTTGCCAGTCTATGAAAATTTTATTTTTAACGCACAGTAGTTTTTGATCAGTGTGTATTGATTTGAAGAGTGAAGTAGTTGAAGGAAAGAAAGGTTATTCTGTGGTTACTACACAGACTTCTGAATTGCTTTTCCTGGATTGCAGTTCTGCTTATGCTATCTATCTTTCTAGAGAAGTTCTGGATTAATTTGATAATCATATCTGTAAGCAAGTCATGTAGGTCTTTATTTGGAAAGAAATCAGATGTCTTGGGATGTACATAGGTAATACTGTTTTTTCCAAAGTAACTCAGTCACTAACATCATCCTTAGGAGCCTAAATATCTCTAAAACATAGTTCTGAGAAATCAGGCCCCATTAAATTTAAATTATGTGCAGGCTATATATGCACTGGTAGCGCTCTCCTGGTATGGAAATAGCAATATTCTAATGCAGATAACTGCTCCAAGAGGAAATTTGATAGGTACTGTAAAGTTATGCATATTAAGTCAAGATCAGTACATTAAATTATCCTGTGAGTGAAACAAGTTAAATCGGTCAAATTTTAGGTATACTGATCAAGCAGCATTACTTCTGGGAACTCTGCTGATGTAGCATGTCAGTCACACTTAATAATCCTTAGTACCCTGCAGTAACTTAACTATCAATAGAAACCAATTCAGAGGACCGGTCCTTACTTCCTAAATTACTTGTGAAGCAAGACTTAATCTCTGAAGCCATGCAGAAACCTTTGAAAGGCTGTATTGTGTTCCTAAACACTTGCTAGCAAATATTCTCTGTTCAAAGTTATGAGGGAGTTTTTAGAAAAGGCCCTTTCTAAACTTATGAGTTGTGCCTTATAGATGTAACATTAAGATTGGAGATGCTGTGGTCCAGGTGCCTTTATACTTCCGAGGCCAGAGGTTCAAGACCTCTCAGCTGAGAATTAAGAATTAACTTGGAACACAAGTCGCCCATTTTAGCTTGTTTATAGACTTCTGGGTAGAAGGTGGACAGCACCCTGGCAAGGCATGAAGGTGTGGTTTAGTTAGTTTCTCTTGCTCTTCTTCTTGGAGGTCTCTTAGTTAAAAGTCCTTGAGAAGTTGAAATTTGCAGTGCATGCAGAGTGCATGTATCAGATTTATCTTAGAAATATTGCTGTAATTTAATAGTGAGGTATCCACAGAGACCAAGAAGAGAAAATTAACTTTGGTGCTTGACTGTCTGTTTCAACTAGGTATTATTTTACCAATTTACATGACAGTCTTAAAGGACAGAAAGGGGGTTTTTTTTGGAAAAAAACAAATGGAGTGAGCAGGAAGGTCTTGGTGTCCTGCCAAGGTGCAACTGCATGAAACCGTGTTTATAGAGTGCTTTGAATTCTTTAAAGAAAAGTGTAGTAAAACTGCAGGTTGTTGTTATGAAACATTCAGAGACTTCCCCTCTCAAATTTTCCTCTTGCATTGTCCGTGACAATCACATAATTTCCTGCTTGGCTTCCATCCTCAGTTCTTTCTAATACAATTACCTGTTGGCAAAACTGCTTCACACACTGGAAAAACAGACTTTAGAAAGTTAGCAAGCACAAAAACTTCTCATATGTCACAGAGAAGGTTTTACATATTTTTTATGGTAATATTTAAAAATTTGTGTCTTCAAGGGAATATTATTCAGATGTTTTGTAATTGACCTTGACCTTCTGTCACGTTTTTGTGCATGTTCTACAAACTTATGGATATGCTTGGTTTTAGCTGGATTGTTGATTTCTGAAAGAGAAAAGGAAGATCCTGAATTCCTTGCTACTAACAGCTCTGAGAATTTGGTATCTAGCTGTGGCTGAGACACTGAGGTGGTACTGATTACCTAAATGCAATTTACAGTATTTACACAGCTTAACTTTTAAAGCAATTATTGTCTTTATGTGCTCCTAAGTGAACTGAATACAACCCATTTTCCTTCCTGTCTTTATACTAAATATCATTCATTCCTGAAGCCATGATGGGAAAAGTGCTTAATTTTCTTTAGAAATATCTTGAGCACTTTGGTAGCTTGCTTCTTTGTGCTGCACTGCTGCATGCAGGTAGTTATTCTAACCCCTACTGAGTGCTTAGAAGTCACCTTCATGTTAAGATATGCCTGTAACCAGCTGTTGCTCTGTCTCCTGACATTGCCACACCACCCTTAACCTTCCTTTTGCAAGCTTTGCTGTCGAGGCCTGTGTGTGGTCTGCTCAGGACCCTTAGCTCAGCTTGCACTCCAGGCACAGCCATCTGAGAACTGCCTGGGAGCTCTGCTTGCATTGAGGGTTGCCAACCCCCTTCCATCAGTCCTGGTCTTTGAGCATGGCCTGTTCACCTTAGCCTGGCATTTCAGCTGGGGAAAATTTGACTGCACATTTCTTACAGATGCTGGAGAACAGCACAGGCTGTACCCAATTTATTATGCAGTTTCACCTTCCTCTTGTTTTCTTGTCACTGAGTTGCAGGTAAGCAAGTTGATGGCAATTACTGAAAACTCTGTAGTTTGTGCAGCATTAGATTTTTCTATAATGAGCCGTCATTATGATTTGGAATAAGCTTGTTTTGCTTGAATGATTTATCAGAGGTTTGGTGTCTGTTAATTGTTTTTTGTTGTTGTTGTTTGGCTGTGGGGGTTATTTTTTCTCTCCTTTGTCAATTTTCATTCTCTGTTTTGTTTGGATTCCAAGAGAAAGATTTTTTTGTTGTTTATTTAATACTTTAATTAAACTATTCTACAGTCTTATTCAAGCATATCACCGTTGGTATTAAATAATATAAACAAATTGCCAGCTTCTGGACAAAAGAGAAGGATTGTTTTTAAGGAACTTGTGCAGCGTTACTGACGCAAATTTGTACCGATTTGCTGCAAATATACAGAAGGATTTTGATACTGGGAACAAGAATTTTCTCCATTGTAGAAGGTGCAGTTGTGGGATTAAGATACCCAGTAGAAAAAGGTGTGTTGTGCATATAGCACTCTTTGCATTTCTATTTCTTCAGTAGGGTGGCAGAATACAGTCCTGCAGATGTCAGACCATGTGCCTCTCACTCTCCAGGAGAGAAATGATCCTCCTCCTTAGACTGAACTTTGTAAATCAGTTGCCTTTGCATTGTATCAAAAGGGGTTTGTTGGGCCTGTTGTGAGGGGACACAGGTTTCCACCAGTGTGTAAGGGAAGACCCCTTAATCATTGGACACGTATTCACTGCTACAAAGCTGGGTCTCTACCCAATTCTACAGAGTTCAGTGGCTGTACATCTGGTTTTCTATGTTTGGAATGTTTTAATAACACCACGCACTTGTTTGTAAGCACAGTTTAATGTCAATAGCAGGAATAAAGCAAAAAAAATATCATATAATCTGAGGAACTGTGCTGCAAACTGGGTCACTGAAAAGACTCAGGCTGTAAATAGATATTTTGGAGTTGTTATTTGACACTCTGAGCAGTTGCCAACAGCTTGCCTGGCTGAGCGCAACCGTCAACATTTTGTGCTACTCAAAACTCTTCATGCAGTCGGTTACCAGGTTTCTCAATTCTTCTAATGACCCATTTGGGGAGTTCTGTGGGACATGCAAGAGCTCTTCCAAAGCAAAGGCTCTCTCCCCTTCTCTCTGGTGTGTCATGGGAGACCTATATCTGCAGTCTTTTTTTTTCTTCCCTTTTTCTTTCCCCAAGATCTATTTAACCTCCCTTGGGCATACAGTACACAACTAATTTAGCAGAGCAACACAAACCTGCCATAACTGACTATTCAAAAATGCCACCTCATTAAATGCCAGCCTGGATCCCTGATTCTGTCCTTGTCCTTGGTTTTTGTGGCTTCAGTCAAAACACTTGAGCCAGAATGATAACCTTTAGTCACCTGCAGATGCGTGTTACTGCTTAGAACACTAAGGACCTTGATAGTTTCTGTGACTTAAATATATTTGTTTTACCTGTTTTACCATGATTTTCTCTTCTTCTAAGCTGGCCAACTAATGTGCCATGGACTCACTATTGTGAAGATGAAGTACCTAGTTAGTGCACAGTGCTTTGCAAATGTCTGGAGATACATGCATATTTTTTTAAAAAAAGGGTTATGCTTTTCCATGACTTATTTACTTAATGTCTCACACATTGCACAGCATGCTAACAGCAAAAATGTTTTGCATAACCCAAATAGTGTACAGTTTTATATACTCAGAGGCACTGTAGCTGTGAGTGGAAGACTGAGGTATGTGATACCACTGATCTAAGCAATCCCTAGGAATGTCTATTACTTCACCTTGTTGCATGCTTTTATTTTCTGAACAGACCAAAATATTTCTAAAATAGACAGGATTTTAAAAAAAAAGAAGCAGGGCACTCTGGATTTTACCGATTTTAATACACTACTCTTTACTTGAATAATTCAGTGTGACATGAAGCTTCCAGATATGCAACTTGAATCCCAAAACTAGTTCATATGTACATGTTAATTCTTAGTAAGTAACTGAATGCTTTGCATTTTTAAAGCATAATCTCCTAGCAGTGAAGAGGAGAAGAAAAAAAAATTCTTGATGCACACGGAAAAGGAAACAGAAGATGTAAGTTCTGGATAAGGTCTGTATGTTTGTAGTTATAGATTATAATTGAATCTATATTTCTATTTGCTATGTTTTCCTTCAGTTTAAGTCAGTTAAATTGGATTAGAAAAATGCCAAGAGGTAGTGTACAGTGATTGCACTCTTGTCAATATTCATCAAAGAAACCTACTTCAGTGAAAACATGAGGCACAAAATTGTTATCAATTACTATTTCTTTCTACTGTGCATAAATCATTACAAATTTAAAGTGTGTCATAGGAATGCACTGGACACGTGGGAACAGAGGAGCTTCTCTGCAGTGTGCAGGGACTGTGAGAACACTCATCCTACCTCTCTGCCACTTTGTCACTCCACTTCTGGGCAGACAGGCCAGTGCTCTGTGGCACATAGGGAGGGAGTCACAGATGAGGAGACAGATATCCAAAGGAGCCTGGTCCAGTGATTTCTGCTGTAAGATCTGTTTCGCTGTGTGTCCAGGGCTACTGCATGCCTGGGCTTCCCTGAAGTGGCTTGGTTTGCTGCCTTTAGACTTTGTCCAAGTGCAGTTTGAGGATAAGGGAGAGGTTGGTCATGATTCTCCAGTACCTGGTGATGTGGCTGGAGCTGCTGTTGGGTGCTGTATGTGCTCCCATGAGTTTTGCAGCTGGAGTGTTCTGGGTCTCATGCGTCCCAGCTGCATCATGCATGCTGTGCACAACTTACACAGCAAGCGGAAGCCTGGGCACAGTGCACTGCCCTGAAAAATAGTGGCTATAGTGCTGCAGGACTTTACCATTCCTTTTGGTTCAGGGAGTTCAGACAACTGAGATTTCTTAGTCCTGCCTGCATGTGTTCTGCCTTATTTCATCTGAACAAGCTTTGACTGTGGATGGAAAAAGGGGTTTCTTCTGAATTACAGATTGAATCAGACTATGAATCTCAAATAGAACTTTTGAAGAAAAGCTTAACATTATATAATAATAAGCCCATCTGTCTTATAATGCAAATGGCTTACCAGTTGAACTTTGTAGCTAAATTGCATTTTCTGAAATATCAAACCACTGTTCTAAGAAAGAAAGAAAGAAAGAAAGCAGGTAGAAAATAATAGCAAACCATACTGACACTTTAAGCAGTACAGAGTAAAAAAGTGAAAAACAGAATGTTATTTTTTCTTACCACTTCTCTTAATTCCTCATGAAGTTCATTTGTATGACCTTTAACCACTTTTACTTGATGATATATGGTGTAGTATTCTTGGGCAGAGAGTAAGTCAGTTAATCTTCCTGTCAGAGGAGTACTCTTGCAATTCATGTGGTAGCTGGAATTAGAAACTGGTGAAGCTACAGATGAGACATCATGTTCTTCAGCAAGGAGGCTTATTAATGTTACCCATGCTGGTACTCCAGAATTGACCATCTGGTTCCGTAAATAACAAAATTAATTTACGTGTTGACCAACTAACAGCAGTTTCCATTATGCTAAACACCTGTTATCACTTAAAGCCATTTTACTGAATATGATGCATTAGCTGAATATTATTGGTGCTAAAGAGGAATCCAGAAATATGTCATCCACTTACATGGTTCTGGTGTTGCTTAACCAATCTATTAAATTTGTTGAGGAGTTTATACAAGAAACAATTGTATCTAGGAAGAACACAAGGGAACATTGTTAATTCTCTTAAATATTGCTATTACTAGTTTAAAAATACACTCTTCTGTGTGTTGTGGTATGGGATGTGTATAAGAATAATTATGTGAAGTATGCCAGTCACTCTACCTGTTTATTTCAGGCTTTTGTCCAATACTTAAGAATAAATATGTGCAGATATGATTACATTCTTATTACTGGTGGGTGAAAAAAAAATCCAGGGAAAGCCGTTAGAATCTGCAAAACAAATGTCACCAGATAAATCTTGCCATAATCTCTCAGCTGGAGAGGGAGAAAGCTTTTAGTCTTTCAAGAAATGGTTTGTTGTTTTTCAGTTCCTAAAGATCTGTTGACTTAAGATATGTTGCATAGTATTCCATGAAGGAAAAAACCTTTCAGATGACAGGAAAAAAACTTTTTGATGACCGATTTATGCTTTATTATCTGTTTTGTACAGTAAATTTAAGACTAGAAAACTTCTGGGGAAATAAGCACTTATTATGGACTGAAATTTTAGGAAGGTAGGATGGTCTGTATACTGTCTTAGACTAATTTGCTCTTAGCCAGCTGTATAGCCACAAATAAAATCTTTTTTGTAGCACAATGGACTTCATCTCCTAATTTGTTCCAAAATGGGTAATCAGCAAGCCTCTTGTCTGAGGTCTAGACAGGAATCCAATAAAAAAATGAGAGACAGCAAAATCATCTGTCTAGAAACGAGGCATATGTCTGTCTGCCAGCTAGATTTGGGTTTTTTTTTACTCTTTCTGTATCTTTTATTGGCAATTTGCTTTTCATATTTAATTTAAACAGCAACAAAATTTTTCTTTCACTTCAGTACTTTCAGTCTCACTTCAATGCACATGAAAAGCTTGCTATGAACATTCAGGTTCAAGGTGAAGTTTATTTGTTTGGGTTTCATGCGTCTTGTAGTCCCAGAAGGATGTGTATAACAGTTAGATGTGTATAATAAAACCACATAGTTAATTGAACTAGAAATTTTCATCCCACAACTCTTGCACTTCTATTCCTCGTAATTTACTGTTTTATGAATATGTCTCAATAATTTCCAGAAGGTTATGCATGTGGCATTGGCAATGCTACAGGGCAGCCACACTTCTCTTCAATAGGCCCTCCAATAGTTTTACAGGTTCGAAGGTCTTAGTTCAGTGTAAAACAAACTAATATCATGTAGGTCAAGACCTGTATATGAAAGATTTCTTTGAAGCTTATGATGTTATCCAGGAAAAAGGAGTTAGGGTGACCCATCCAGAGGCATCACGGACTTTAGAAATGATTGTCCAGCCAGCAGTATTTCCTTTTAAGTGACTGTCCATGGAGATCCTCAGTCCATTTCAAACACTACAAACAGGAACACAAGTAGAAACAAGGAATAGCAAAGAAAGAAGTCAAGCATGGAGACAATAAAATAAAAGTTTTCAATTAGTCAAAAGCTTAACTGTTCATCTCTCTCTTGGGTACAATAGAATGACAAGTGAAAGCACCAGGCCCTGAAGTTAAATTTGTTCATGTGTGACACTTGTGTCTCTTTAGACATTCACAAAATACTGTCTAAAACTTGTAATATTAAATAAAATTTAATGTTAATCTATTTAAATTGGCACACCTTTTAGGATTTGAGGTATTAAAATGTAATTATGATTGCTGTATACCGATGGCAGAAAGATTGTGTTGGAAAGCAATACCTGGAGGTTATCCAGCTCAGTCTTGATGCTGCATGTGCTTCTGTTGACAGGGCATGACCTCATGTAAAACAGTAAAAATCAATTAGAGAAGAACTAAAATAAAATTCAAATGGAATTTCAGAAAGTAAGACACATAATTTTTAAACACAAACAAATCAGACAATATGTTTTACAGCCAGGCCAAAATTTATTTTAATTCCAAATCAAAATAAAAAAGGCAAATATATTTTCCTAATATAAAGAAAATTATCTTCTTTTTTAGCAACTGTAAGACACTTCTCTACTAAATGGACAAAATTCTCCAGGAACAAGCCCTTAATTCTTTTAGGTGAAGGATCTGGCAACTATTCTTGTAAACGCTGTAAAAAAACAGGAACGTGGGAAGTCCACTATGGACAGAACTATTACTTCCCAGTCACCCTAATCAACAGAGAGGAAGAGACTTCTCTGGGGTGTGATCCAGGCAGGAGGTGGCCGTATTCCCCTATTGAAGGAACACTGCACTGACTTCAGAAGCAGGCATTCTGACTCAGCAATAAAGGCCTACATGTTTAGTAAAATGGAACTGGAAGGATGTGTGTCCTGAAAGGGCCTTTTCCTTTCTTGAGATGGCCAGCTCAGATAAAAAATATTTACTTTTGGTTGAAAGAAACCCATCCTAGGAATGAAGCAGTGTTGACAACCAGCTGAGGGATAAAAACTAGCCACTACTTTACAGTAATGGAAATAGTTGATGTGCATTGCCTGCTGACATTTTATTGCGTTGTGTGGCTTTGACTACAATATCTGATCCTTTGTCTATAAAAGCCTGTGCAAAAAAGTATCTCTAAGATGTTTGATGAAGGAGATTACACTAAGTAAACTAGCTCTTCTTTTCCATATGCTTTTGCAATTAAATATATGAACAACAACAACAAAATTTACTGTGCTCTATATTTGCCATAATTGTTTCTCAAGGGCAAAGTGTGTATATAGACAAATGAAAAAAAAAATGTAGACAAATCGCATCTTTGAAGGTTTAAAATGGTCTTCCAGCCTTAATGGGTCTTTTATTTGTTTGTATGTTGCTTTTTTTTTTTTTTAAAGTAGGAGTCAGTGACACAGGATGTTTTCTGAGGCACTGCACATTTAATTAGCCGCATTCACTCTTCTTGAACTGGACCAGAGGTAAGTGAAACTATCATCCACGTCTCCTGGCGCTCTGGATTGATTTGAGAGTAAGACATTTGCCCTGAGGGAGAGAGGCGTTGTGTCTGCACAGAGCCGAACAAATGTTTTTTAATTAATGATTTATTCAGCTTATGCATTTCTTTGTTGGCATGTAACAGAACACCCCTGGGAAGATCACTGAGAGAAGAGGCTGAACTTGGGACCTTGAATCTGAAACCAGGAATGTCTACTGCCAAAGGCCTCATCTTTGTCTAACAAAGCTACTTCGGCATCATAACCCCAAGATGGTGTCTCTCCACTCTAGAGAGTGTTGTTTCCCAGGGTATCAGTCAATCACTGATTAACTGGATGCCTGACACCCAGCCAAATCCAATCTTTTATTAAGTAATTAAATTTATTAAATTACGCAGAGCCCATTTAGGTGACCTAAATTAACATAACGCTAATAATATACCATGTTTAACAGAAGAAATACAAGATGCAATTTTTCTCTGCCAGGTTTCCAATCCAATTTCTTGCTGGGTTTACTGGGTTGGTGCAATAGACTGGAAGTAGTCATTTTTAGCCTCTGTCCCTCTTGACACAGCTTGTATTTGTGTTGTGGGAGCTCAAACTTTACTGTATTTATTGGGGAAGAATAGTACAATTTTGGGTAGTGATCAGATTTGAGGCGAGGGATTTCCCCTTTTCTCCTGTGACTTGTCAATTCTTTCAGCTACCTTGCTTGGATATCACTGGGGTTTTTAAGAAATTCTTATTAACTTACGAAGGAAGAAAGAGAAACTACACCAGGCAACTAGCTCAGCCTGATGCCTTTAACAGGGAGGGTAGAAAATACCTGGGGAGACAACATGAGGACAGGAACAACTATCAAGTGGTGCTTCTCTTCCCTGTAGGAACTTGAAGGTTTGGCAGAGTTCTGAGCCCAGGCACTGCCCACAGGCTGTATTCGTTCAGACTGATCAAAGTTCAATCAAAAGTTAATTATGGCTTTTGGCACCTTGTGCTGACATCAGTGAAGCAGCAGAGATTTCTGGGAGGCTTGGTGTGGTGGTTTTGCATACTTGTATAATTACAGCGTGATGTGGCTTCTTGTTTGCCAGGAGCTTCCTGAGCAAGGTCACTCCACAACAACAGGATGAGTTCCATAGCTCATTTGCAAATGAAGGACTTTCTTGACCATCTTATCTGTAAGGAATCATTGCCAGAATAACTTCAGAGGAGAATTCTTCTCCTGGAAGCATGTGCAAGCATTACATTATAAACATTTAAGGAGAGACAGAGGAGGTTTTTCAGCCCAATCTGACACATTGAGCAACATTACTTGTTTCTGCTGCCCCACTGGACAAGCAGTAAACCTGCTTCCAGTGGGGCAGCTGGTGTTTATGTGTGTCATGATTTCTGAGTCCCTCCAGTCACATTCATTTAAGCTGTTCACAGAAGATAAACTCAAAATGACCACAGATGCCATTAGAAAATTATTAATTCACAATTTTTATACCAACTTGGTCTCTATCCCAGACTGAACAAAGTGTAATAGCCTCAGAGGTGCAGGGCGTATGTAACAAATACCAGGGTCTTGCTATATCTATAAAAAGGCAGCCATCACTCCCAAGTATTGGTGTTGTGAGGTGTTAGGGGGTCCTGCAAAACACTGGATAGTACAACCTGCTGACAGATGATGTTCTGGGCTGATCAACCAGACTGCAGCTGCCGGTAGCTGAACTCAAAACAGTTAAAAGGAGCTTCCTTCTCCTGCTTCTCCCTGCTACACCACAGCAGCAGTACCTATAATTTCACTCTTTGAATTAATTGTTTGCTATCCCAGAAATCTAAAGCTAGATTAATAATTTTACAAACAGTAGCAAAAAATTATACTATATCTGTTTGGATTTATGTTTGGTGCATATTGCTTGACAACACAATCTTTGTCAGTTAGTGCTTTTGTGGGAAAGGTAGGATTTTTCAGAGGCAGTGACGTGATTTAGGAGTGCAGATGCTAATGGATCTATTCATTTTGTCCTTCCAGCTAACACAGGACTAGTATTGTAAATGTATTGGTTTACCCCTGTGGAGGCAGCTAAATACCTGAGATTTGGCTGCAGAGTGTGAAGACAGTCAGAAAAATCCTAGCAGGTCAAAGAAACTCAGCACACAGGTTGTTATGGATACACAAAATTCTTTGCACATCTCTCTGGATAGACCTGCTCTGTTACAATCCTCTTAACAGTGAGGGTATCGTGCAAAAGAGTTGCAGAGGGAAGTGCACAGGGACCCTGTCCCTCTCCATGCTCTATGTCTGTGAAGTCAGGGACCCAATTAAAAAACTCTCCAATGTTTAGTTTGCAGTAGTGTCTGGGAACAATGCTTTCTCTCTCTGGCAAGATCCTACAGGTCTTTTTGATACTTTTCCATGGCTTGAGCCCATGAAGTTTTCCTCTGGAGCTATTATTTTCCCCAACTGGGAAGGTATCAAGGACCCAGCCTCTATTCTACCCTGTTGGGGATGTGCTGTTGTTATGGATGTTGTCCTAAACCAGTGAACTTTTTTGGTACTCTAGAGGAGTCAAAGATTTTAGTACAAATATGATTTATTTGTATTTCATTTTATATTTTTAGTCAGTTTTTTTGTCTATGTAAGGTTCGGCAAGGTCAGTTATTATGTCTTTTATTTACAGCAACCTACCAACATTGAAAACCACCTCTGGAATTGGGATCCTCTTCCTGCCTTGGCCTGAGTGATTTTTCCCAAAGATTGTAGTCAAAAATGCCATAAAGTGCTTCAGAAATCCGATGAGTCCCTGAGGCAGAGCAATAGCTCTAGAGAACATGTTTAACTGAGATCATACAAAATGGCTTAAATGGCTTAGTAGAAAATGTCCTGAGCTTCAGTTTTGTAAATGTACTAGTTCAGAGATATGGTAATAAATATTAATTTTATTTTGACATTTGAAAGAGACGTTTGAATGCTGCCTATGTGCACTGCAGAATGATTAAAAATTATTGTGGTGTGTGAAATTTATGTTTTAGCTAGTATGATTATATCCTTCTAAAAATGTTCAAGCCTGTAATCTTTTAAAATTGTTTTTGCAGTAGAGAGATTAAAATTCAGTGAAGCACTTCATATATTTTTAAACAATCATGTTAATTTGAAAGTGACTCAACATTCATTCTATTTTAAACATAAGTCATAATGATCCACATTCATATTCTTTGTTTCCGATAAAAGTAACCATGTCCACAAAGAGCTCAGCAAAACAAGTTTTTTTGTACCATGAGCCACTACAGACATGACACCAGCTGGCTGGGTATATAGCAGACATAGCAGAAAGACTAAATGTATTTCCACTTCAAATCAATGTTTTATTTCAGAATATGGGATAGGTTTTCATCCACCTTTGCCTGCTCCCACACCTCTGCTCTCAGTCTGTGTACCTGTCCTGGAATTTCCCTGGTGTGGCAGTGGAGTCAGTCAGAATGATTTGCTGCAGGCTGGGATTAGACAGTGACTGAAAACTTGTGTGGGCACAGTTCTGCTGCATTTACTTTACAGATGAGTATCTTACATCAGGGTTGCACTGCTGAGGGTCATATTAAAATTGGAGTGGAATGAGAACAAGTTGGTGTGTTCCTGAAAGGAAACAAACAAGAAAATATAAATGGATACTTAAATCTTTAGAAATGCATAACATTCTTATTGATTAATCTGAGTCAGTCTGTGTCCTCATCTTTGGTGATCCCCTTTCTTCATCAGTTCTGGATTTCTCTCATTTGAAGGTTAAAGAAGTTTATAGGTTCTCTGGATAATGATTTATCCTTGTGTTAGATGGATTGCAATGAGATGCCAATCTTGAGGCTGTGTTCTTTTGTCTTCTGGTGGAACTACCATGTCTTCTTCTCCATTAACCAACATTGAGTCTCATCCTTACTGTATTCTGGGCTTTCTAAGACCTTTACAAATTCAGTGTGTATATGTTGTTTCAGTGGCAAACACAGGAATGATGTATTTCTAACTTCCATGGGCTCATGCAATGTGTGATTCTTCATCTGTCAAGGAGCATTAGGTGAGGCAGGTTGTGGCCCTGTGTCACATTGTCTCAGTTTATTGACTAAACTCCCTGGATGGACCTCAAATCTGACTCACTACCAGCCTCATCCAGGACATTTCACCTTTGCTGTCCTGACCCTGTGCAGGTGCTGGGGACCGTGCCCTGTCAGGGGGAGCTCTGCCCTGCCTGTGGGAAGTCTACCACCTAAGATCCTGGGTCATTTCTCCAGGCCCAGTTGATCTCCTCCCTGATGGTGTAGATAAAGCAGCTCTGTGTATGCCCACAGAACAGAAGGGATACAAAATTGCAGTTTCTTGATGACAATAGTGAAACTAATTGAAAAGACGGTTGTTTCACTGAAGAACCTGAAATTGTGTATTGGTTAATGCTGCTCTGTGTTGACTGCAGGACCTTTGCTGGAAAATATCTGTAGAAGAGAACTTTCTGTAGAACGTATTTTGACAAACTTTATGACTTGTCCATTAGAAGTAACTAAAATTAGAGAAAAATATTAAAGATTCAAGGTAGAAACGATATCTAGAGTTCTTGATTGTATAATGTGGGTGAAAGCATTCTCCTTTGATACCTTAAAGGTGCTTGGTATTGCAGAGTGTCCTCACAAAAAGGAGGTGAATCCCAGATGATGTTTTCAGGCCGTCTGTATTTGGTGAGATGCTTTTAACGGGCAGATTCTCCCCTTTTCTTCCATCTGACCTTAAGGGAAAAAATGCATTAAGGAAGGATAGTTCTGAGAATTTGAGTGTACCTTGCACTGAAAGACAAAGTTCCTTCTTCTCTTGACTTTAAACTCCAGTAATGACAGTTAACTCTTGAAGTAACACTTTAAAGAGTGTGTCAAATCGCTATTAAAACTGAGTTTATCTTTATTACTCTCTTGAGTTAGATAACGTAGTTTACAACTCTTCTTTTTCTGCGTATGTTGTAGACATACCCCAAATCATAAAACAACTCCCTGTGGGAATTTGGAAAACACCTGTGAAACACTGTTTTCCATTCCTGCTAGACAGAGTAAGACTGTGATTAAAAAACCCTGTCTCACTCAGAAAATACTGCTTATTTGCCAAAACAAGAACAGGAAAGTGCAGGAAACTCACAAGGTGCTGCTGTTTGGTACAGCGGCCAATAGTATCAATGTCAAGACCACGCGCTTGTTGAAGAAACAACAGAAGCACAAAAAAAAATGTAGATCAGTCACACTGTCCCAATCTATGAACAGCTGCAGGTACCTTCTACTGATCTGATTACATTATGCTGTGACTTGTCCTCTTGCCACAGGATAGGGAAAAAGGAAGCAAAGTGAATGCAAAATTTTTTACTTCTAAAGAATGTATTACATTCAGCATCCAGTTTTTACTTGTGAAAAAAGACTGTAACAAGAAGAGAATTGATTGATGAGTTGAACTTTTTACAGAAAAAAGGCCTGAAACAAAATTACTACTAATGGAATTGTCACACACCAAAAATCTTGAATTTCAGTTTGCAGATTGATTCTGGAGTGCTATATTTTGTTCTGTAGTCATTGCTGGTGTTGGTAGAAAGTCCCTTTTGGAATCTGTAGTATTCTCATGTGGAGTGTTTATATGTAAACTGGCCAATCTAATTAAGATTTTTTGTGAAATAATAGAGATGAGAAATAGAGGCATACTTCTCAGCTTAAAGTTATTTTTCAAGATCTTCTGCTCCTCTTTCCTGTTGACAGGTATCAAGTAACTGTTGTGGGAACCACAACTTCCCCTCTATAAAATCACTTTTGATTACCCTTGGAATAAACTGCATTAACATGAGTCACTCTTAAGGAACCCTTACCCACATACTGAGATGTCCACAATACTGTATGCACACAAAGTGTGACAGAAAGAACACAATATGACCGCATGGTTGTTCTGTTTGGTGTAGTAAGAAATGTTTGGTGTGACAGAGCTCTAGCTCAAAATGGGGTTTGTTCCTTTTCCCACTGACTTCTTTCTGACATGATCCAAAAATTCAGGTCCTGACCTCTGAGTGCCTTGATTTGTCATTCTTTAGCAATGGGAACCTATAACAAGGGTAACCATTCTGGAGAAATGGCCCAAGAGAACCTCTGTGCCTTGGTGTCCTGATGGAGGAAAAAAACCTGACTCAAATGAGGACACATCAATTTTAATCCCATCAAATCATTGACCTTTCTGCTAAAAACTTTAAGAAGATTGTCTTCTATGCTGGTGTTATTTGTGATGTGAACATATTCCCTTGGATTTGGAAAATAAAACCAAAGTAATTGGATTTTGAAAATGAACCCATTTTCAATTGGTTGTTAGAGGAGTCACAACATGACTTTCAGGCCTCTTGTGGCCTGGACAGAACCTGAACTTTTGTTCTTGAAATGAAAATCTCTACATGCCATTACTTATTCCCTGAGCCATACCAGGTTACTGATACATTATCCCTGATATTTTGGGGTATTTTGGAACAAAATTTAGGCAAAAGGAAGATGTATTTTTGCAACTGTGTCATCAAAATGACACTGACATAAGATGATGTCATGGTTGGTGTCTTTCTATAGAAACATTTTTAAACTACACCTATATATAAATCTATAAAAATGCAGTTTGAATCAATTTTTCTCAGTCTTAGTCTGGAGTCCTTCAACAGTCTCCTGAAAACTTACTGTCTGAATTTTGCTGGATCTATTTTCAGTTTCCAGCCTTTTTAATGCTTTTAAAAGTTAAAAGAACTTGACCCTTACTATGAGTAAAAGGATGTTGTGGTTATGGTTAAGGGTATTAGGTAGTCAGCAATAGGAATGAAGATGTTCTCTGTACTGCTAGTGAAATCATGGTAGCTCCCTAAACAAATCCTTAAAAATCTGGTTCACATTATGAAACAAATCTGGGAACTTGTGGATATTAGCAGAATATAGCATGATAACTGAAATCAGTCATTGTAAAAGGACTATCTGAAAAGGAACATGACTGCAGCTGAAAAGAGGAGCATGAGTACTTCTCACATCCATTTTCCATCTGTTTTATGCAAGCAGAGATTGCTACTTTTTGCACTATCAAGCAAAGACCTGATCTTTGAAAGTATTCATTGAAAAAAGAATAGTAGAAAAAAAAATCCATTCTCCTTTATATGATATGCTTATTCATGTGAGCTGTTCCATGCTGGGTAAGGGTGTGTAAGGGAAGCTTTCCATGCCATGGAAATACCCTGTCATCTTGAAGATTAAGGTCACTTAATAGAAAGCAGAAGGTTACTTATGACAGAAAGACTTTCTGCAAAGGTTCATGGCTCACAGGAGGGAACCACTGATTGTCTGAAAGGCCTGAAGAGGCATTAAACGTCAGAGAGGTCCTTCCCAGTGGCATGCTTAACAAAGACCTGTCCTTCCTTCTTTGTGACATGGTGACATTACTTTTTTAATCCACCATAACTGCTCTTTGATGAAAAGGAGAATGGTGACAATATAGCCGATAAACCTGACTGCTTTTCCAACTGCTATTCATGGGAAACTGTATGTGTTTGGAGAAAACTGAAGACCTTAAGTTTTGAAGGCATAATACCCAGAGGCAAAAGTCTCTCCCAGAAGTTGCAAATATGCTTTTGAATATGTCCACGTAGTGATGGTGTAACAGCACAGAAGTAATTTAGCTCCTGTTATGAAAAATTCTTCTTTTGTGGTGAGTAGGAAAACACATGTATGCTATTTATTGAAAATGGACTTAAACCTGCTACCCATCTATTCACTTAAAACATCACAAACACATATTAAAGTAGAAAATAATATTGTCCTGTATTCCCATTTAACACCAGTACCTGCATTTCATCTATGTTTTTGAAAAATGCAATCGAATTATTCCTGAACCTTCTCTCATGTGTTTGTTCTTCACTCATATCTGCTTTCCCCTTGTATATTGAAGCAAGTTATTTTGGGGACAAGGTGTCACTTTCAATGCCTTGGTCTGATTCTGAAGTAAGATTGTTAGGAATCAGATTATTTGATTAGAAACTAATTTTTTTTAGCATTTCTTATGAGGATTTTACAGGGAGACTTTGTGAAGAAAATCAGTTATTTTTTCAATTGATTGAGAAATCAGTTTAAAAAGTTTCAGTTCTGCACATTCAGTTGATAGTTTTTCCAGCAGAGGGCAAGAAAGTATAACAGATGGAAATGGTGCTACTTTCCCGAACAGCCACAGCAGAAATGCTAAGCAGTATAGCCTGAGGATGGAACGTGAAAGGTAATAACCATCCCCCTCTTAGGGCATAATGGCTTTTCAACAGCCTTTTACTCTTCAAGGATAGTCATAGGAAGACAAGATGGAAAAGGAGCAGAGGAGACCACCAGAGCTGCCAACAGGTTCATGCTGCTTTCTCAGCACAAGTTCCTCTAGTGAGGTCTGTTTTCTGGGGAGTGTGAGGGAAAGTGGCACACTGTACCTTTTCTAACCAGGCTGCAGTGACACACAGTTCCTCATTCGATGTTCGGTTTGTGGGATGAGAAGGCACACGGCTGCTTGTCTGATGCAGGGATCTCATCCTTTGCAGTTGTTACCATTGATGAGTTAAAGCTGTAAAGCAGGGTTTGCTCCTTCTTCAAGCGGCAAACAAAATTTATTTGTCCTCAGATTTTAGAAGATTGAGCTGATGCTCAGGAATAAACATCTGGGATTTTGCATCCAAACACGAATAAAATGTGCTTATTGCTATATATTATTGTGGTGAGCATGTGTGTTATAGATGCAGACATGGAAACAAAAACTTTGAGCTTTTCCATGGAATGATTTTGCAGAACATCCAATTTAAGACTGCAGACATCATTTATTTTGCAGCAGTGTTTACCAAGGCATTGCTCAAATTTCTTCAAATCATTGCAGTGACTTTAAAAATGCTGTACAGTCACTCTTTCAACTAGAAAAACTTCTCCTGATGCAAACCTTCTGTTAAGGTCCAAGCTTAGTTTGCTGTGTAGTTGTTTGCAGTCAGTGGTTCCTTATGGGTGAAAAGCATCTGATTTGGGCAAAAGTTGCAGCTACCTTTTCTTTGGGTTTTTGTAATTTCATAGCAGTAAAATATTGAACTCATAAATAGGCAATCTCATACTCTTATTTTGCTGTCATTGATGGGGCAAATAATTTCATTTCTTATGATAATGAAAGCAGAATTCTGAGGAAAACAATAAGCCTTGGTTATCATAGATGATCAGGCTGCACTGAGGACAGCCTGAAGGTCTTAGAAGAATGAAAGTGATTCAAATGGTATAAAAAGCTTTTTTATGTGGAGGGAAAAACCATCCCAAAATCATACTGGTTGAGTGCCAAAATTAGGAATATATTAATAAAAACATGCTATTTTAGTAATAACTATCTGTTTAAAGTGTTACCAATCTTTTTTGGACCAATGAAGTACTTATCTAGGAGGAGGCTTTATGTCAGTTTTCATAAAGATAGTTTTGCTTCTCTGCGTAGTTGTTAGTTATGACTATACTGCAAGTCTAACATTTTCTCATTCCCTGATTTAAGTTTTGAGAACCAGATTCTGTTTACATAGCAGAAATACATAATTCACAATAAAATTTACATAACGGAATGCATAGCTTCATACCTCTGGTCAATATAAAATCGACATAATGGTGACCACTGGATGGTTCTTTGTTTCTTCGCACGTGAAAAAGATCAACATGTGTATTTTAAGTGTGTGTGAGGTGTTCTGTTGTTTTTTTTTTTTTCCCCTCGGTCATATGCTGTCTCTCCTTTGTTTCTCCTAGTAAGATTTATTCAATTTTTTTAGTATATGAAGAGATGTCAATATTTTGAAACGGGGTTATGGACAGAAAAATTGTCCTACAAAATGTTACCCTTAGACTATCTAATGTGTTTCTTATGCTGTTTTTTTTCCCAAGTCAGCGTAGATTGGAATATATATATGTATACATATATCCCCAGATTTTTGAATGCCACATATTGTTTTTTAACCAACCTCTTATAAGAGGGATTTTTCATACAGAAATCCATTGATCTGCGGAGATATTTACCTGATGTACAACAGATCAGACATTTCACATATTCCTGATAAAAAGGACACAATTCTTACTTTGGAACTGCTCAGGGCTGACAGTAGTGTCCTCAGTGACCTGCACTGAGCAGAAAAGTCAACTGACTTTACCATCAGTCACCCGTAAATGATCAGAAATGGAAACTCTGCTCTTTCTAACCTCGACATTGGTCTTTCCGCAAGGTCAGGTGTGGTGGATCATAGGAAGAGGAGCTGCAGGCCAGAAAAGCATCCTGGAAACTGCAATGAGCCTTTGAGACCCTGAAAATAAATGTACAAACCTTTGGCATCTGTTTGATAACTCTGGCAGAGGAGCCTCAGCAACACCTTCCACTAACACCTGAGGTATTTGTCCTTTAGGTTTTGAAATTAGTATGAGATGAAATGTGCCTGAAAGTGACTGTTGTCTCTTCTGCCTGTAGGCAACCCCCTCAAACCTGGAGTTCTGCTTCAGATCACTGCATCTGGTCAAATGATTCCCACTCTAGGAGTCTTAATAGGACAGACTGTGTCAGGGCATCTGCTATATAATCCTTTATATTGTGTGTATAGCAGTAGTCTTAAAAAATATTTTGCTCCCTCTGTGTTGGGGTAGCTGAGCCCATCCCGGGACGTTGGTGGGACAGCTGTGCTCTAGGAAACCACCCCTTGGAAAGGAAAATAGTCTCTCCCTAATTTACCTTACCTGGATATGTTAATTCTCCTATATTCCTTAACCTTAATCTATTCCCTAACCCTATCCCTCTCTCATTCTGTATCCCCCCACCCCCCTCTCCACCCCTGTGCCCCTGCCCTCTGGCCGGTGCCCTATAACAAGGGTTTCACAAGGTCATTCGGCCTCTTTCCCCTCTGGACACCTTTGGAATAAAGTATCTTCGGAATTCCATGTGTTGGAGCCCTCTGCTTGAACCCTGGCAATGCACGAGCCACCTAGCTCGGGGAAGGTGGATGCTCTCGCCAGAACACCGGCTGGGGTAGGACAGGCTGTCTGCACAGTACCCAGCTGTACTGGCCAGAGTGGTCTTCCGGAGCCTTCAAGACTCTCCTGGTAAAAGCAGAAGCTTCCACCTACCCCACACCTCCCCCTAGGACTGCGTTACCTCTGTTTTGTACTAGAGCACTCTTGTACATCATTCCTTAGTTTTTGTTATTTAGCCTAAGTTTAATTTCTGAAAATGTGTTCTAAGTAGATGTTTACCAGAACTCATGTGAAATCTGGTTTGTGGAGCACTTACAATGAAAAAGTTTGTAAAATGTATACTTGTCACAGCAAATTGAAATCTGTTTATTTTTCTTAAATGCAATTTAAACTCTGTAAGGATTTAATTGGGATAAAAGAGACTACAACTTCTCTCCCATCTTCTCTTGCAGTTCTATTCTCCTTTCTCCTGTAAGGACCACATTTTTCTTTTCAAAATTCCAGATTACTTTCTTAAAGAAGCTGTGTCTTTTTTGGCCAAAATTCTTTTTGTTTTTGTATGCCCTGACCTTCAACAACAAAATTATTTTGAAAGAGGATGCTTTTTGTCAAAATGATGCTTTTAATACAAAGAAAATTGATGGCTTTAAAAAAATTATTTTGTTTGAAAAGCTGGAAGTCAATGTCTTTGTACTTTGCTCAGATTTTCCTAAGTGATAATGAAAACTGTTGAAGAAATTAATGGCAAAAGTTGCAATCCTAATATGTTTACACTGTACTAATAATTAGAAGAGTTTTTAAAGGACAGTTTATATCTAGTTATGCAGTCACATTCTGGTGTCATTGAATACTGCACAAAGCTAAAATAATGTCAATGATTTTATTTCATTTTATTTCCAGATCGAAACTAAGGATGCAATTCAACTTACAGAGCAGCAAGATGGTCTTGAATATCCAGTTCTTGAAGTACCATGGAATGAAGGACAGAAATCCCTAACTCAGCCAAATGTCTATTTAAAAAAAAGCTATCATCCTCCTTGCATGTATAACCAGTAGTGATGATCCTTTTTGTCTTTTATAACCATTGTAGCATAATGCTTTTCAAAGGCATTTGAGTGAATAGTAGTTGTCTTGCCATTTTCTCATCCATCAATATCGTTGGTTTGCCACTTGGGATGTTACTCTGTTCATGTTTTTATTTGCGGTTCTCATCAGAAATGGAGAATGGGGCATACAGCACTTTTTTTTCCCTGTAACATTCATGATAGTGTCTACCATATGTTCTCTCTACATTTTTGTAAATACACTATGAGAACATATGTATGTTATTGCCTAACTCTCGTATGCCAACACTTGTCTGAGATGTCTGTAAGGATGCTCTGTCTTATGACAGTATAACAATCTTCTGAATGCAATTAAAATTCTTTTGAATGTTTGGGGGTGTTTTAAACACTAATTCATACACTATTTAAAACTTCTTCCCAAGGTTCTGTTTGTGTCTTCACAATTTGTTTAAAATTAGAGTGTGTACAGATCACAGGTCATCATTTATCTGATGTTCAAGTATCCAGCATGCATGAACTTTGGAGAAGTCTGTCATCAAACTTGAAGTGAGATTCTAGTGTTGTGACTTGGTCTTTGTAGTGGATATATAAATGTAATCTGCTTTGCTCCTGAGTGTATAATTTTATCTGGGATACTAAGAACCTGTTCAAACACTTCCCTTATTTTGACTATATTTTTATGAAAGGGTGAAGAATTTAAGCAAATGTCTCATACCAAAATGTTCTTCAATGAATGCTGTGCACCTAGTTTCTTTGCATCTCCTTTGAGGCCCTTAGCCTTTGTGATCACCTAATTAAAACAGAAAAAAAATGGAATATTTACTTTTTCAAATATTGATACAAATATCCAAAAAGTTTGTATGAATATCAGCAATGGTCACAGAGCAAACAGATTTAGCTCCCACGTTTGAGACTAGATAAACATCCTGAACCCAAGCCCATTCATTTATGGATACAAGCTTGGTGAAGTCAGCAATAATACACAAATTAAGGAGATTTTCTATATAGTGGTTAGCAAGCAACAAAATGACCATGGATTCTTAAATACTGAAGGCTGATTTTTCCATGTGTTAGAAGGGTGTACACTGACAAGAAGTTGCGTGTTTTTTTTAGAAGATTTGATTGACACATTCACATCTTGGGAATCCAATGTGTGGTCAGAGGGCTTCAAGCTGTGAACCTACACAGGCAAACAGGTGTGTGGAAGGGATGAGCCATGTCATGCTGGTGGTCCTTCCCCGAGGGCTGTAAGTTTTACACTGTGGACAGGAGCGGGTATCTCAAACAGAGTCTGGTACTGTGCAGTGCTGGTAGAAGTCAAGAGTAACTGACAGATTTGTGGGAACAACTTTTTGTAATGCCTCTTTAGAAAGGATATCCTGATTGTTTCTCTTTGATGCTCTTTTCTATCAAGGTTTGCCTTTGTGGATGTTTGTAGTGGCAAGGGTAATTCACTATTTATGGTATGCAGAATTCATTAACATTACTTTCTGTACTGTGTTTTTTAATCACCAGCAACATGTGTTACTGGGTATAAATTTGCATCTGTTATGCCTTATCATTCTGATGTGTGTGAGTAACTAAGGCACTTTTAAAGCAAGTTAAAGTAATATCAGTGTAAAAGTGAGGAAATCAGACTTTAATTATGGTGTGCCACACCCACAGACACATTCCTCTGCCCATAAGACTGGGTTACTGAGTGACCTTTACTGGCCTTTTCAGTCTGTTTTGTATTTGGCTAATACATAGGAGTTTTGGTTGGCAATATATCTGGGCTATAAAAGGAGAGGAACAGGAGTAGGTCTCTAGGCAGCTTTGACCATTTGCATCTGAGGAAATTCTTAGAGCCATTATTGCTCTCCAGAATGAGCAAAATTGTATTCTTTCGTGATAAAAATATTTTAGAAAAGGATTTTTTGTGTTGGTTTTTTTTCTGTGAATGTTTGTAGCCTCTGTTTTGCCAGTAGGTTGACATGAAAACACGACCAATGTGGCAAATATCTCCTTTAAGTTCTTTGTCATTTTGACAGTTTCATAGAATAATTTAGGTTGGAAAGGACGTTTTGAAGTAAATTAGTCTAACCACCTGGTGAAAACAGGACTGATTTTGGAGTCAGACCAGGCTGCTCAAGGCTTTAGTCCAGGCAACAATGAAATATTTCCAAGGATGAGATCCCACAGCATCTCTGTGCATCTTGGTTGAGTGCTTGATTGCTTTCAGAGGATGAATTTTTTTGTAGTACCTCATCAGAATTGCAGGTTGCAGCTTGTGTCTCTTGCCCCATGCCATGCCATTGTGCATCTCCTGGAAGAGTCTGTCACTGTCTCTTCACATACTCCTGTCAGTGAGTGGTATATGACAATACACAGTGCAACCTGGAAGGCTCTTGTTCTTCGTTGTTGCAGTGGGTGCTTTGCTTAGTCATGCTCAACTGGTTATTGACCAGGACACCCAGGACCTTTCCTGAAAAGTTTATCTCTAGTTTTCTGCTTGTAGGAGGAAAAGGTGTAATTTTGATCTCAGGTTTAGGTAACTAATGAGCTACTTGTGCAGGGAGTCTCTCCTGTGTCTTCCTAGAGAGAGGATCCTGTTCTGAACTGTTCTTTGGAAGAACCTGCTTGGTATAAAGGAGGTTTGAGCAGAAACCCTGTTTAACTCTCACAGTGAAAATCTGTGCCTAAACCTGGATGGCTGATGAACACAGTTTCATACCACGTTGAAAAGAAATAGTTTATCAAAGTGTATTCATATCTTATTTTTTAAAAGTAGTGGATGGTTCACTGGGTACAGCTCCAAGGCTTTATAGATCTGGGTTACAACTTCAAATCACAAATATTTTGGGCTTATTTCTGGCAGACTTGGAGTGTCTAGTAAAAGTGCACAGAAATATCCTATTTATGAGTTTTGTTTTACAGGATCATTTTTCCCCTACTCTTGTTGGATTGGGGAGTAATATTTTTATATTTTTCATTAAGTTTTTTAACTAAAGCTAATTCTGGAAATTGTACAAATAAAATAGTGTATAAAAAAACCCCTTGTTTTGAAGAAATCAAACTAGATTGTGTTTGAAAAAAGAAAAGACTTATACTATAAAAGGCTCTAGGTATCAAAACACTATTTAGAGTCCAAAGCATACAGAAGAAAAGGTGTTTTAAATGAGCATTTAATGAATAATAAGCTGCTGAAACACTAGTTATTGCTGGCCTTAGCTGGAAGGAAATGAAAACTAAGTGCTAAAAGCAGAAAGATATCTCTTTTATGATCAACAGTGTTTTGAAAAAAGTTAAAATCTGAAACCTTGATTGTAAAATATTATATAGCAACATGAGGCTTTAGAGGCCCTTTCTAGTTCAATTAATGCCTACACATTTCAGAAAAATAGAAAGATGGGAAAACAAATGATGTCTTATAACTATCAGCCTGTACAGCAAACATTTCAAAGCTGATTCCTTGAAGGGTGAGCAAGTATTCTACTTAGATCTTCCTCTTCATTTGCAATTCAGAGTGACATTCTTAGAACTTTCTTGCTTATCTGCCTGTAAGTTGCATTGGTAACATTTGGACTTTTCCTTCATCACTTACTGTTTAGAGCTTTCTTGTGAGCCACAAAAAGGTAAAGATGTTTCTTCTCCAACTTGTGAAATAGTATGATGTATATGACTCATCCAGAACGATTCTCTCCTCTCCAGTAGTCATATATACTGGGAAGATGTATTAATGATGTGAGGCAGCGAAGCAAAGCAAGGCAAGTCCAGTAAAAAATACGTATTCCTGACCCAAATGACAAAGAAGACAATGAAGTGAGGTGGTCTGCTGAACATCATACTCACCAACAAGGAGAAGCTTGTTGGGGTTGTGTGTCAAAAGTGACTTTGCCTGCAGCAGCCAAAAAACGGTGATGTTCAGGATCTTGAAAGGAGAGAGGAAGGTAAAAATCAAGCTCATAGCCCTGGAATTCAGAAGAGCAGACTTCAGTTTCTTCAAAAATTTGCTTGAAAGAGTCACATGGGATAAGGTCCTAAAGGAAATAAGGGCCTAAGAAAAGAAAAGTGGTTAATATTTAAGGATCTTCTGTTGCACTCAATGAGTAGGAAGTCAGGCAGAAATGCCAGGAGACTTTTGCAGATGAACAAGGAGTTCCTGGCCAAACTCAAACACAAAAATGAAGCATATAGAGAGTAGAAAAAAGAATAGGCAATTTGGAAGGAATACACAGATATTGTCTTAGCATGCAGACATGGTTTTAGGAAAGTCAAAGTCCAAATGGAATTGAATCTATCCAGAGGTGTTAAAAACTACAAGAAAACCTTCTATAAGTACACAAAAGGAAGATTATGGAAAATGTGGGCCCAGTGTGCTATGAGATGGGTGACTTGGTTACACAGGATTTGGAAAAGGCTGAGGTACTGAATGCCTTTTTGCCTCAGTCTTCTCTGACAAGATCACCCATCAGAATCACAACTCCCAGAGACCAAGCAGAAAGGTTGGAGCAAGGAAGATGCAGCCTTGGTGGAAGATGATCTGGTCATAGAATATATATGCAGAGTGGACACATATTACTTCTGATAAATTTCTTTGAAATTACTGTCTTAGTAGAGGAGGGAACAATTGGATATTTTCTGTCTGAACTTCAGTAAGGCCTTTGGCACAGTCTTCCACAGCATCCTCATAGGGAAGCTGTTCATACATGGACTGAATGAGAAGACAGTGAGGTAGATTGAAAACCAGTTCCATGGTTGGGTTCAGAGGATGGTGCTCAGCGGCACAAAGTCTAGTTGGAGATCAAGAACTAGCAGTATACTCCAGGGGTCCATAATGGGTCTAATCCTATTTTAACTCCTCATTTATGTTCTAGATCATGGGTTAGAGTGTGCCTGCAATGTTGTCGTCCAGAGAGACCTCAACAGGCTGGAGAAGTGAGCTGTCAAGAATCTCATGAAGTTCAGCAAGAGGAAATACAAAATCCTGTACTGTCGGGGTTGCTCAGCTGGGAGAAACAACCTCATGCACCAGAATATGTTGAGGGCCACACAGCTTGAAAGCAGTTTGACAGGAAAGGACCTGGGGTTTCTGGTGGACACCAACTTGAACATAAGACACTCATGTGCCCTTGTGGCAGAGGAGGTAATGATATCTTGGGTTGCATTGGGAATATCATTGTCAGCAGATAGAGGGAGGTGATTTTTCCCCTCTACTCAAGAACCAGTGAGGTTGCCCCTGAAGTCCTGTGTCCATTTCTGGGCTGCCCAGTACAGGAGAGACATTGGAATATAGTGAAGAAAATCCGATGAAGGGCCACAAAAATGATAAAGGGACTAGAGCATCACTCCTGTGAGAAAGCAAGAGAGCTGGGACTGTGTACCCTACAGGAGAGAAGACTTGGCGGCAATTTGTCAATATATATATAAATGTCAGAAGGGGGGATGTAGAGAAGACAGCCAGCCTTTTCAGGACAAGAGTCTGGGGGTGCACATGGAAACTCCGGGTGTTCCCTCTAAACATTAGGAAAAACTTTTTTACTATGAAGGTGAATGATCACCGTCTCAGGTTACCCAGGGAGGCTATGGAATCACTATCTTTGGAGACATTTAAAAGCCACCTGGACATGGTTTTGGGTGACCAGCTCTAGGTGTCCTTGTTTGAGCAGAAGGATTGGACCAGATGACCTCCCGAGGTGCCTTCCAACCTCATCCATTCTGTGATTCTGTGACATGTAAGTTTCACTCTGGGGGTAAGAATTCAATTTCCAGGCATTTATAATTAGTAAATACATAAAATACCAGAGTGTTTGGTTGTCAAAAATCCATAATCTACTTCCATGTCATAGTATATTCATGTGCATAAGATATTTGGGCAAAAATACTCACCTTTAACTTTCTGAACTCTTAGTAGGATGATGGAGTTTGATAAGGAAAATATGCAAAGATTTCACACTGCAGTAACATATTTTTCAGGGCCACATTCTGCAGGTTGTGTTACATGGACCCATCAGCACTCAATATGGTTTTTAACATTCTCAAGAAGTCTGGATCATGACAGCAAATATTGTTTGGTCTTCTCAGTGAGAACAATTCAGCTCTGAGGTCAAAGCCCCAAAGTCTCTCCAGTGATTAGGAGGTAGGGTTTCCATGCAATCCATACAATCTTACATGGTTCAGAGTACATGTGTTGCACCAGGCAGTTGCCCTCCCAGTCTAGGTAAACGTGTCAAATTCAGAAACTTGCATCTGAGTAGAAAGTCATACAGGCAGAGGATCAGCAAGTGAAATACTTCTTCCTCACTCCCTCTCTGTATTTGCGTTATACTTGCCTTTAAAAATAAAGTAGTTTTTGAGCACATGCCTTTGAAACATTAGTTATGATCACTTTGTAACTTTACATCCCAGATCTAGAATGCAGAGTAGGGCATGATATGTAAAATCTACAGGATATATCTTTGCTGCAACAGTTTTGATTTTAGAGTAGGGTAGTTTTGGGTTTCAACTCTACATATCCCTAACTGGTACTCATTCAAAGTGCTCAGTTTCCAAATGATGGCACTGAACTTCTGCCTGAAGTTGATCTTGGAAGAAGCCCTTCCTAATTTCAAAAGATCACCTTAGTGTATTTTCAAAAGCCATCTAGTTACTGAAAAATCAAAGTCAGCTGTGTCCACAGGAAACTCAGATTCCTAGAGCCTGAATTATTAAAAAAATGGAACTGAAACTTTTTAGAACTTACACAAAATTGTTTAGACTCTTTGCTTAGGCATTTCTTTGTATGGCTGTGACAAGAGAACATGTCCACTATAAATACTGAAGATATTTTCCCACAAATAACCATTCAATTTGTTCTTCCTGCATTTACATCAGTTAACCTTATTACATTCTACCAGTAAATCATTAAAGGTGTGTAGTCAAAATATATATGGGCATCATCACAGCTTGAGTGATGTTCACTGTGTTAGAAAGAAAATATTAAGTTTGCCCAAATTAGACAAGTTAGAAAATCCCACTGGGTTTTAGAGAGTTATGTGCTTGCCTTCCTCCTCCTCTGGGTTAATAATCTGTCACATAGGTATAGCTCACTGCATAATCTTTTTTTCTCAAATCTTACAATGCTTATAAGAATGTTTTTATAATGTATGACTTCTCAACAGCATTGAACTGGGAGTGTGGAAATTGAAGCTTCTGTTAAATGTGATTTTTTTTTTTAGCAAACACCTTCAGACAGATATGATTAGTACTCCTACTACTGTTGCCTTAAGGCATCATCACTACAAATATTATACTTCCTATTAGACAAAATTTATCTGTGACAAAACTTAAACATGGTTTCTGGAATTATGCCAGTGTGAATTTGGCAGATTATTCTGAATAGCTTCAGACAAGGCATCTTCAATCTATTTCCAGATATAAATGTGTTGTGACAAACATTGTGAAGAAAAACGTGCCTGCCTTTGTTCTTGAGTTTTCACCTTTTGTCTGACAAGATCATCTCTGACTATATCTTAGGGTAAGATAGCGTGAATGGTCTTATTGCTTTCCTGGTTTATAAAACAGCAAGAAGTATCTTACGCTCTAATGATCAATACCTGAAATTGTTAAATTTCTTATTCCAATATGTTAAATTCTCACTGCCATGCTATCACATGATCTTTCAATTATGGAACAGCCACAAGACACAAAAGCCTGCTTCTCATTTATATTATATTTCCTTAAACTGTGTACTATTTCTGATAGTATGGCATTTTAGAAAGCATTTCTCCTTGCCACAGAATTTCATCTTTCTAAAGTTTATATCTGGGCTACAGATGGAGAGAATATATTTCTTGATCGTCTGCAAATTGAAGTGGCATCACATTCTTTTATTTGTGTCTCACGGAAATTGATACTTTGTACCTTTCATTTTCTAACTGCAATATCTGGGTGATTTATCTGCTTTTCAGAAAGAGTGATGTCTTTCCCCTATAGTTAGCATTATTAGAAGATGTGTCCATCACTGGAAAAGACATAGAAATTCTACATGAGTTGAATAAGGTGATACTTGGGTTGAAAGCTTCAAGAAAATGAAAATACATCAAAGAGTTAATTCAGAGGAGTTGTTTTTCCTTGAAGCTTTTAGCTGGAATCAGCACAATGTTGTTGTAAATTTGTCCCTAAGATAAAGAACAAAGCTAGATTTGATCACTGGTGATCACTAAACTGATAATCTATTTAAAAAGATCAATGAAGAACCATTCTTATCAGCTATCTTGACCTTCTGGATTATTCAGACTATAGAACTTCATTCACTTTCTGAATTAATCTTACAATTTCTTTAGTTTAGGATAAAGCAAACCTGTTAGAAAGAGTCTTCTGCAAGAGGTGGGGAAACTCAAGATAAACTCACTACCTTTTCCTCTCATATTTTAATCAAATTCTGTCCAAGACATTGTCTTTACCTAACACAGACTACATGCTTTCAAGCATATTCTTCCTATATTTTGAGCAATCATTTCCTGAAAATATATGTATATAAACATTGCTATCGGTGATAGCCAGTAAAGAAAGGTAATTGATACAGTTATGAAGTCTTCTTTAGGTAATATTATACTTTCCTTAGAAGATCGTATTCCTGTCAAAAGAATGCACACATCAGAACTAGTATTTAAAATACATTTTTTGTCTTTGCCCTTTAGAATTATGACTCTTGCATTGCAAGCCCCTGATGCACATGTTGGGGAAGTAAGGGAATGGGAGAGAATGGAAATACTTAGTTTTATTCAAGAATGCTTTTTGGGTAACAAGTTCATTTGTCTTGCAGTGTTAAAAAATGAGTAGAATAACCCTAATATATCAACAAATCCTTGAATTCTATCCAGTTGGTGTAATTTTTTTTTTCTTGTGTTTTATTCCATCACAATGATTTTTCTTTATCATCTGTTTGCTCTAGTTATTGCCACTCCTGGATGAAAAGGAGTTAGACGTCCCACACTAAAGCAGTATAGCAAACAGAAGTGAAGATTTTCCCAACCAGTCTGCAAAGCATTTTGTGCTCAGAGTTCCACTGATGCAAAAAAAAGGAATTGTGAATATATCCATTCTGCCGGGTGTGCAGCAAAAGCACTGAACACAAACGCTGTATAAAGTATCTAAAGAGAAAATTCCTCAGGGAATGGGAGTTGAAAGGCTGAAATGTGGTTTCAGGAAATACTTTTCCTTTGGAATTACTGTGAGTCTCTAAAAGTACATTTGCTGGTAGGGACTTGGAAGGTGGAAGCATATGTGAATTAAAACCCAATCTTTAGATTTGCCTATGGTGCTGGCAATTAATTACATGACCTTTATGAAACTCTCCTAGCTTGCTGCAACAGATGAACACATGCAGTAAACCCTAGGCTTTGTTCACCACAGAACTGATGCAGCAAATATCTTGGATAAATGTTAAGACTGTAAGACCACAGTCTTGATTGGACCTAATATCTTAAGTTACAGAGGAGTGATTCATTCCCCATTAGCTTCAGACACAAGATGAAGGTCCTTAATTCAGGGTCAAACTCACTTTGTAATGAATAGAGATAACATTATTTCCAGAAGTCAATTTTAGCCCATTTTTTTCTCATCCCATTGATTATAATGAGGTCAGGTTACCCACAAAAATTATATGCCACAGTGAAGTGCTTCAAGTTAAGTGGGATAAATCTAGTTGTGATCAGTTAATCCAGTTGGGATCAGCCAAGATCAGCCTAAGATATCTAAGCATAATGAAATTCAATTTTCTTGCTCCCAAGATGAGTTAAAATAATACTGTCTTGGGGATTGTTAAATAGCAGTCACGTTTATGGCAGAGATCTGTCCTTCTCAACTTGCTCTGTGTCCAGCCTGTGGATGTCCACTGGGACAAGATAATATTCTCTTTAAATCACTCTAGGTGCAAGAATTAAGTGTGTGGCTCAGCCCTGGTAGGGAATATTTTTTGTCTTGTCTCTGCATTTCATTCGAGCCTGTGTCCTCCTGTGCCTGTGCCAGTCTCTGATGACACAGTCAGCCACAACAGGGAGAAGACTGCCTCTTCCAGTAGCTCCTCTCCGGACCTGCCTCACCTGTAGGACTGCCAATGCAGGGCTGGACGCTCCAGAGTGTGGCTTTATCTCCCCGGGGACTGTGTTGTTGCAGTGCCAAGGCTGAGCCCATGGGGCTCTGCTGTGTCCCAGGAACCAGCAGAAGGGTTTGGGCATAGAGCTCACTGACCACGGGTGGGACCTTACTGACCCCTATGCCTGGGGGGCAATGATTTTGCTGACTTGTTCCACTGTCCAGAGTGGCTGCCAGATTTGCCTCAAGTTAGTCCTAAATCATAATTAGTGAAGGGAGGGCATGAATTTACAGGATTTATTACAGACCTCAACTTACAGGCAAATTTCAAGCTCAAGAGGGTGACTTTTGAACTGAAAAAATCTGGTTAAGCAACATGTGGGTCTTTCTACATACCTTACAGTGATCAATATTGCAGTGGCCAGAAAGAGAACAGTTACCTATGTTAAAAAATACACTGTCTTCTTTTTCTGCTTGGATTCTGGAGTTTCTTTCTCTACAAATGTCATGGTGCTGCCTGTACCAAAAAGTGTATTTATGACTAGGCATAGTCAGTGTTGACCATATTGAATACTAAAGAAATAAAATGGTTTGACATGTCAGATGCCATCAGAGACAATACCAATCCCAAATATGAAATAGAGAGAAAGAGAGTTATCCATGCACCAAAGCAAGAATCCTGAAAAAGAGTCAGAGCAGAGGTGAGGGCACTAAGTAACCTTTGAGCTTGTTTGGAGTTGGTTTAAGTAAAAGAATTGCTCTGAGTTAGACACCAGATCTCTAATTCAGGAAGCGACAGAACTGGCTGCTGTTAGGCAGCAATGTGTGACCTTAGTTAAAACAGACTTTGTAAAAAGGCTGCAACATTAAGCAATCTGGTTATAATGAAGCTAAAATGCTTTGGAAAAGCAGGACTAATTTCCAAGAACATTGCTATTACAGCTGTCCTGCCTCTGGGACAAAAACTAGTATCTTTGCATGACACTACATCACTGAACTGGTGAAGAGCATTTATGGCAATGCTCTTATGGTCTCTTTCTAGCCTCTCTTATATTGCAATACAACCTCATCTGGCTTCTGCTTGAACTGGTCCATGCATTCAGCTGGCAGAGAAGAATTCACAGTAAGCCATTCTTGTGTAGACCTGCCAGCATTTTCAAAGCTGGTTTGTGTAGCTCCATATTATGCTGAAGTGTATGATACAGACTTATCTTCCCTCCCTGAGCATGCAGCCATTGTAAATGTTTATATAGGCACAAATATAACTGAGTACCTAGGGACTGTACCCCTTGTCTAAAATAACCTGCTTAAGCATAGGGTCAATGAGACTGATCATATGCCTCAATTAGATATATTTCTCAGTGCTCCTGGAAGATTAAATGGGAACATGTCTTTGCAATTTTTGTTGTATCCCAATCAGGTTATCCATATGAAGACACACACAGCCTTTCAATGAAGAATTAAAATAAAAGAGTCTTTTGAAACCCTAAATGCTGAATGGATGTGTCTCTCTTTGATACTGATAATAGTAGGAGAGAATAACCCCTTCAAAACCGCATTCACTGAGTTACCAAAAATCTACAGGATACTAGTAATAATAAAACAGCTCAAAAGAGCAGAAATTCCTGACAGCTATTAAGATTATGAGAAGGTAATATAAATCCCAGAAGTGTAAATCTGATAAAATGTTTGATCACAATCTAGAAAAGATACAGCAAAAAAGACAGATACATATACATACCATGTTATGTAAACCTGTTTTTAGCTGTTACATTTTTGAGGCAAAAATATTGAATAACTGTTTCCCAAAATCTGATTCAAAAATAATTTTGAGTTAATATACATCACAATCTCCAGAGATTACAAATATGTGTTTGCCTCCTTTAAAATCAAAACATGGTATGTTTTCTTCTGAATTTACTTTCTCATATATGCCTTTTTAAAAAAGCATATCTGGAGGAGAGGTAATTGCCCAAAATAATCGCTAAAGGAAGAGAATAATAATAATAATAATAATAATAACATTTTCTATCTATGGAGTAATTATTGTACATTTTCTCAAAGAATGCGGTCAGTGTTAATTTTTTGAAAGGCTTTAATGGGTCACTGCATTAAAGAAAAACAAATTTTGGAATTCCTACTTGTATTGTCATATATCTGGAAATGTAATGATCGTGTTATGAACTGCCAGAATAGTACATACACAGCATCATTGCCGTGGAATTTAAACATGCCATAATAGCATTTTCATAATTACAGAGGAATATGTGGCGGCCTGTGGAAAAAAAGCTGAAACTGGTGGCATGTTTGAATGACCTGTCTATACTTAATTCTGATCCTTATTCTCCTTCTTTCTGACTGTTACTTGGGGATTTGTTCATTTAGCTATGGTTGCACCTGGTGCAATTGGGGCCTGCTGATGAGCACATAACTCCTGCTCAGGAGCTGAACTTCCATATGAGATATCTCTCAAGCATGCAGTTTAATAGACTGATGAACCTGAAACAATCTGAATATAGTAGCTGAGATAAAAATTATCTGGTTTCATAAAATATAAGTACTTGTGCATAACTATACAAGATGACAAATGTCAGTGTGTTAGATTTTAATGGATCAAAGGATTCAACTCTGTTACTTTTTATGGCTTTGGTTTTTGTGGCTTTCAGGAAAAATGTGTCATGGTCATAACCTCTATACATCTATCACCTAATTAAAATAGAACCAGAAGCAATGAACTTATTCTCTACAAATTGGATTAGAAATTTTGCCCTTTAATCTCAGTGCTTCAAATAACAAGTGTTCCAGATGAAAGAGACCAAAGCAATAGTTGCATATATTTTGTAGATAAATTGTTTGCTGAATTGCACTTTCAGATTCTTTGCATCATTTTAGTATCTTTGGTTTCTTTTTTGTTTTTATACTAAGTACTTTTTAAACCCCTCGAAGATATTTGCTTAAATTTTATAGCATAATTTTTCTTCTGAAAAACAAAGGCAAAAGTATTGTAAACACATTTTTTTTTCTCAGATGCATGGTTTTCCCTTTGTCCTAAAATGTATCACAAGCACTGAAAGATTTTTTTCCTCTTGTAGTTTGCACACTAAATTCCCAATATATAAGCTTCAGAAATTCTTTGAATTTTTATTATTATATGAAAAATTCATTAGGAAAACAACTGAACAAACCCCCCTCAAAAATCCCAAACTGGAACTCAGATGAACACTATCCTCTATATTAATCAATTTTACTTTACTTGCTGCAAACATTTTAGGAACTGCATGTGCCTTTTGAGGACCCATAGCTGCAAAACTGTGATTGTTTAGTGGAAGACAATAAACAAACAGGAATATTTGGTGTTCAGACTTTATTCAAGGACGAAACAAAATGTGTCAGTAAGAAACTTTTACTGTGTTCCTGTTCCTACTCTTCCTTTAGTCTTCTTGACAAGAAACCATGTCTTTCATTGACAAATTTGAAGTCTTGATAAAGGAATAGCCACAGAAAAAGTAGTTGAACACAAAACGTACTGTGATATCTTCTAAATCCTTAGGAAGATGTCTGGGCTAATAATAATACTAAGAAAAGTGGATACTTCTTCCCTAAATACTTTCAGGCAAGATAGTCTGCTGAACTACCATTATTTTCAAGTGTGGGAACAGAGTGAAAAATGTGAATAACTATTTATATAATCTTTTAGGTGACTCATAGAGGACCTCTCGCAGTCTTCCTCCTCTGGATATGGAAGACTTTACTAATAAGTTATATCAAAAAATCAAATTTGCATTACAGTGACTTTTATTTTTTATGACTGGTTAGCTTATATTTTATGGTAATACCTGAATACCATGCAAACTGGGATTGCAGTATTTTGCTTTTCTGAGGGGTTTGTGGTTTCCTTTTCAGAAGAGTTAGGTTAAATATTCACTCATATGAAATTGAAATTACTGCAGCTGCTATTTATTACACAAGGTTGTAATCTGTGGAAGAAGAAATCAAAAGAGGATTATAAGTTTGGAATATATTGCAAATTGTACTTAGTAATATCCTTGTGCTTAGATCACTTGTGTTTCAGAGATGTAAATGTTGCTTATGCATGTGGATGACTCCATTTCATGCCCTCTGGTCAGACTCGTGCTCTGCATCTGTGTGATTCACCAGAAGAAAATCCCAGAATCACAGAATAAGCTGAGTTGGAAGGGACCCATCAGGATCATCAAGTCCAACTCCTGACTCTGCACATCACCATCACCATCCCCAAGAGCCACACCATGTGCCCAACAGCATTGTCCAAACACTTCTTGAACTCTGTCAGGCTGGTGCTGTGACCACTTCCCGGGGGAGCGTCTTCCAATGTCCAACCACCCTGTGGGTGAAGAACCTTTTTTTCTAATATCCAACCTAAACCTCAACACAACTTCAGGCCATTCCATTGGGTCCTGCCACTGGTCACTACAGAGATCAATGTCTGCCCCTCCTCTTCCTCTCATGAGGAAGCTGCAGACTGCAACGAGGTTTTCCCTCAGTCTCCTTCAGGCTGAACAGACCAAGTGCCCTCAGCTGCTCCTCACACAGCTTCCCCTCAAGGCCATTCACAATCTTTGTTGCCCTCCTTTGGACACTCTCTAACAGTTTAGTATCTTCCTTATATTATGGCACCCAGAACTGCACACAATATTAAAGGTGAGGCCACCCCAGTGCAGAGCAGAGCGGGAGAATCCCCTCCCTTGCCTGGCTGGTGATGCTGTGCCTGATGCACACCAGGACACGGGAGGCCACCAGGACACTGCTGACTCATGTTCAACTGGCAAGAAAAAGAACTGGCAAGGCTGCCTTTGTGTCTGCACACAATACCTTCCATCTTTCAATCCATTTCAAGACAGCTACCTTGGCAAACAAAAGAGTAAAGCTCACAAAAACACCAAGGATATTTGTAAATTTGGGGTTTTTCATCAAAATAGAAGTGGTTCTCAATACTAGGGACTTCAAGTGATGAAGCCATGGCAAGACCCTCCTTGGCTGGCAGCTGAGTTAAAGAAAGTATCAAGATGAAAAGTGAAAAGAAACTACAATTTTATAAGCGTAATTAGCCACTGGAACAAACTATCAAGGGAAGAAGGGAATTCATGGGAATTCATCATGGCTTTGAATTTCTGTGAAAACAAGACTGTTTTAAAAATCCCATTTGCTGATGTCTGTAATTTTTATGATGTGCCTTGTGATGCTTAGTGGATTCTGTGTTAAGCCAGCTCCTGGGTTTGTTTGAAATGCTCAGCTTTCATCTCATTCTGGTCATGCTGAAGAATTTGTATGGCCCAAGTAAAGCCTAATGCCTCCAAAGTAAAAAGAGAGACAGACACACAAATATTTTTAAAAAGTCTCAGGATATTACAGACAATCTCATAATTTCTATGCTTATTTTATGACTCTTGAATCTTTGGAGTTGTAAAAGGGATTGTCTGCAGTTCTCTACCATCTGAATGGTATGTGAGTGAGCTAAGAAACAATGAAGAAGGACTGCAACAACTTCAGTTTCTCCTTGAAATCATTTTTCTTGAAATCTCCTTTTTTTTCCTTTCCCTGATCTTAAAATTCTTCATTTTTAGAGTCATGTATAACAATGGAAAATGCATGTTTTTTGCTAGAAACTAACAGAAGTCTGTAATTAACACACACAAAACTGCCAGTGCCACTATATGCTTGAAAAATATATTTGTTCTTATTTCTGTCTCAGAGATTATTTAATGTTTATTACCCTTGAGATGTAACATTCAAGTATGCATGTCAGTATGTTATTGATTTCTAGATATCCTCTGGAGTCCCACCAGCCACCACCTGAAGACAACTGGGATCCTCCTGATCCCTCTGCTGCCTACTCTCTACTCTGATTTTGAAGATCAAATGGGAGCCTACTTTGTTACCATTTCAATAAAATTTGCTATGTACCTTTGAAACTTCTTGAGAAGTGCATTGGTTTGATTCAGGTTTTCATTTTTTAAAAACATTATTCATAACAAGTTGAACAAATAGGCAGTCGTTTATTTATAAAGTCAGAAGCAGATAGCACAGTCACGAGGAGTTCATAGAAATAATGGGTGAAGAAATAAAAGAAAAGCACTGTTTAGCTTACTTCACTAGAATTAGATCGGAAAGGTCTCCTTTTCCTTCTCAATTCAGGATTGTTTCCTCTTTTGTCAAGACTGTGTTCAAGTTTCAGGCTTTATTCTTGTGACTTGTATCCTGTGGTGGAGTATTCTAGCTTTCTTATTAATTTTCTTAAATCTTCCAGGAGTCCAGACCATGTAATTTTTCCCCTCTGCAATGACTGCTGTTTTATCCTTCCAGAAGAGACAGTCTGTATTCCCACCAAATTTTAGGGAGAAAAAAAGAGATTATTTCATTTCCATAGTTATGTAAATATGTTATGTCTACTGGGAATCATCCTCTGCTCTAAATTGATTAGTAAAGAGCAATTTATTTCAATGAGGTGCATGACTGTCTCCTTCCCTTTGATGACTATTTCTAATTCGTTACTAAGGAATATAATTTTCATATACTTTATTAAAAATTTTTACATTAAAAATGCACATGAAAAGACAACAGTCTCAACTATGTACAGCTTATTACTAGCTTGTGACTGAGGTTAGATTTAATGTGAGAGAAGTCCTCTGGAGTGACAGTGAATTTGGGGGTGACTAATCCACTATTTCTTCCTTTAAGATATGTAATAGTGTTGTATATGCAATATATTTCACCTGAAAGTAGGCATGTGCATCAGACTGTATTTCCCATCTAGGTAAGTGAAAATGAAAATATTCTGATCTGCAGTGCATTTCATTTTGCCAGAAGATTCAGATATATGACTCAGATCCCTTAAGAGGTGTTGGCGGTAACTGGATGAATAAATTCTACAATGTGGTTTTCTTTAAGCTGGCATTTTAGCTTATTTTAAAATCAATTTTATTTTTTCAAATCACACTTTTGTGAATGATTTGTCACCTCTATCAGTGGCAGAAAGCCTAAAATAAAGTTTTAACATTTGAACCATTCTAAGGGATCTCTTTGAGGAAGTCACATGCTATGTTTGTGTCGTGTCAGAACTAAAAACATCTGAATAAAATGCTTCATATTCTAATGTCAAGGAGATCAAGAATCTTGGGTTATAAAAAATTGGGAATATCTGAAGTAAAGAGCTCTGTTTTGCTCTTTTTCTCTTTTAGAGTCATAGTACCCTAGAATGGCCTGGGTTGGTAGGGACCTTAAAGATCATCTAGTTCCAACCCCACTACCATGGGAAGGGACATCTTCCCCTAAACCAGGTTGCTCAGAACCCTGAACACTTCCAGGGATGAAGCATCCACAGCTTCTTTGTACAACTTGTTCCAGTGGCTAACCACTATCACAGTAATGAATTTCTTCCTAATATCTGATCCGAATCTATCCTCTTTCAGTTTAAAACCTTTCCCATTTACCCTACCTATACATGGCCTTGTAAAAAGTGCCTCCTGAGCTATCTTAGTCTCTAAAGATTTTGAAGCACTTAGGAGTGTATTAGTAAGCTCATATGGAGAAAATTCTCACACATAACATTTGAATTTTTAGAAGTCAGTTTCAGAGAAAGAAATTCCTCTGAAAGGAAATACATAATCCTGTAAATTCCTCCCTGTATTGACACTGAAAACAGCACTTCAGACATGAATACTGTTTTGAGTGATAATCAGGAGAGCTCATCTCTTGCAACATATAGATATCGCCATATCTCCTTCCTACTTTCATGGACTCTAAGATCATAGACAAAGTTGACAGACCAGAGGACTTAGATCTAAACTTTAGTGTCTTTGCTCTCCTTTAATCTTTTTGCCTGAAATTTAGATTGAAAGAATTATAAAAATAACACTTCCTTTCTGCTTTCCTGTACAAATTGTAATCATCACAGCATCATGCACCTCAGATACACTAATTTGTATTTGCAGTAGCTTTATTAGGTAAAGAAATGTTAATTCCGTTTTACAGGTGGAGAACCAAGATACAAGGACATTCACATAGAAAGGATGGGACTAATCTGCAAGAGCAAACTAAAAAATTATGCCCATTGATACAAGTATATCTACATGTACCCATAGAATCTGAAAGCTTGAACAACCTTTTTGGAAACATGGGAAAGAAATAATTTCAGCAGTCTTATTCTACTTATTGTGCTGGAAATACAAGATAATACAGAAATCTAGAAAATGTGCTATGTACTATCTTTGGATCATGAATGAACCCCTGTTTCGTTTACCAGCAGCAATTTATAGGGAGCTCTCTGGTCATCAAATGCAGTCCTTCTGTATTTCAGGATGGCATTTCAAATCAACCCTCTCAGAATCAATTCAGTGCTCATTCAGTATGTGGAAATTATGGGTGATAGTTGGATTAAAAGTCAGGAATTTGTTTTTGCCTTGACGAAGGGAAAATGAGGCCAACAGGATACCGATGGGCTACAAATGAATAAGCCAATTTTCAGGTACGAAAGACAGGAGGTGTGCAGGCCCTAATTACACTCACTACATATAAATTTAAATTCTGTCTCGGCTGAAACAGATACAGATTTTGTCACTGACTGTGCTGAAGCCAAGCAATTATTCATTACTTCCAACTGAACTCTTGGCCACTATAAAAGCTGTTTCAATATAAGTTCTTTTTAATGGGACTCTATTCAGGTATGTATTACTTATTCAATTATTTCTTTGTCCTATCACTGAAATAATGTTTTTGCATATTTTCTGTGTGCTTTGCCTTAGAAAAGGCTTCTTGACATTCATAAGCCATTGTACTTTCATTCTGGTTAGACAATATCTTTAGTAGAATGCCAGTTTGCATTCTCAAACAGAAGCTTAAAGAAATGTGAGGAATAAATCACACCATATTTTAAACCAGTTTATATTTAACTGTTTTCTTCAGATATAGACCAATTCCACTTCATATTTGAAGTGCTGTTGATTTTTTTCTTCCCAGGTAATATAAGACCCCAATTTTCATTGATCTAAGACAGGGAACATTTCTGATGTCATTAAATACCTAAGAAGTCTCTGCATGTGTGTGTGCCTGCACGTGTTCACATCTAACAAGTACTGTAGGGTGAGCAAAGACAAACTATAGCCTCTTAATTGAAAATTTCCTAAACTTCCTGAACCTCTTATTTCTGCAATATTTCATGGAAAATCTCGTATGAGGAAACTGATCTGTGATATTTTGACACTTTCATCTCCAAAGCTCAAAAAGCTGAAACACACCAGAATAATTCAAAGCAAAGTTAGCCACAGGCTTTGAACCTTAGGGATATAAGTTTAGTTTAGATTTGAAGCAAATGCTCTTAGCAGACCTTATTTTAATTTAACTTTTTTTACCCACACTAGTTGTTGTTCATCCTGAAGGTTACTTAGCAATTAGATTCTGGGGAGTCAGGCTCTGGAACTTGGCACAGAATGAACCAGGAGCTATGACAGTGGCAGTAACAGAGGTCAGGATTTAATACATGGACACGTGTCCCTCCAATGGGTCAAACTCCAACAGCTCTACACATTGGTAGGCTGATTAGTGTTTACACTAACCTATAATAGGCAACATGTTCTTAAATAATTTGCCATCTTATAGCAGCGCTATCACTCTATTCAGAGGTGAGTTTAAAGAAGATTTCTTGGAAGCTTAAATCCCTATTTTATGACAGCTTAAAAGGAATATTAAATTTAAATTACTCTTTTTATTCTTCTAAAATAAGAAATAACTAACCTGGCTGAAAGCACATGGATCATTGTGACTTTGGCTATTATAGAAAATCTATAAATATGGACATTGATATATCCTTTTTTATACAATACAATTACTTTGTGGTAGTTTTATTAAAGGTAAACTGTATTTTACTTAGTTGGGTTTTTTATTATTATTTTAAAGAACACTACAAAAGGGCTTTCACTTAAGATCTAATTGATTTGCTGGAGGTCAGTCTCTTTCTTAAACCTCCTTTGACTGATTCGCTGAAGAATTGCTCAAACAGGAAGTAAAGATGCACTGAAAAAACCCACCAGCCTGGCCTACACTGCTAAAACACAGTGTTCTGATAGGCATAACTTGGGCACAGCCAGTGTCGTGTCAGGTCAGATGCCCTTGTTCTTGCAGACTGGAGTTTTGCCACATGTAGTTCTAGTGGACATGCAGACACCGACAAGGGTGGATGGGAGGCTGGACAGGCCCCGGCAATGTGTGCTCACAGCCCAAAAAGCCAAATGTGTCCTGGGCTGCATCCAAAGAGGTGTGACCAGCAGGGCGAGGCAGGGGATTCTGCCCCTCTGCTCTGCTCTCATGAAACCCCACCTGGAGTGCTGCATCCAGCTCTGGGGTCCCCAGCACAGGAAGAACATGGATCTGTCGGAGCAAGTCCAGAGGAGAGGCACCGAGTTGCTTAGAGGGATGGAGCAGCACTCCTATGAGGAAAGGCTGGAAGAATTGGGATTGTTCAGCCTGGAGAAGAGAAGCCTTCAGAGTGACCTAATTATGATCTTCCAGAACCTGAAGGGAGACTACAAGAGATTTGGAGAGGGACAATTTACAAGGACAGGTAGTGACAGGACAACAGGGGATGGTTTCCAACTTAAAAAGAGTGGGTTTAAGTCAGATCTTAGGAATAAATTCACCCTTACTCTGAGGGTGGTGAGGCACAGCAACAGGTTGCCCACATAAGCTGTGGATGTCCCATCCCCGGAGTTGTTAAAGACCAGGTTGAATGGGGCTCTGAGCCATCTGGTCTAGCATAAGGTGTCCTTGCCTATGGCAGAGGGCTTGAAACTAGGTGATCTTTAAAGTTCCTTTCAACCCAGGCCATTCTATGGTTCTATGACAAGTCGCTGGAGAACTTCTTGGACCAAAGTCCTGGTGAACATCCTGGCAATACCCCAATGCTATTTGGAGGCACAGTTTAACTGTGTATATGCAATTCTCTCTCCTCTGCTTCCTGTGAGAGTAGGGCATGTGGACTGAGGGGCAATTGCATATTCTTCCAATACAGAGAACTGCAGAGCCAAGGACAAGCTCCAGCAAATGTGGTAGCACTAATTGGAGCGTGATTGATACTCTACCACAAGCTTGAAACTCATAGATGAACACAGATGTATAAAATCAGTTCTTCAGTAAAAGTTTTTTTACCAGAAGTCCCTTCTGCAAAGTTAACAGGATATTTTACATTGACTTCAAGAACCTGTGAATCTACGTGTTGTTCTGCTTCCGAAATACAGGACTTCTTTTTAAAAGAAATTTTTATCTTAAGTAGGGAATAATTTTCCTACAAAACCCCACAAATAGAAATACAATTGATCTGAACTATATGAAGGCAATTTGGCTGTGCGACTTTAATTTACTCTAATTTAAGCAAAATAAAATGTTAACATTAAATCCAGGAATCAAACTACGTAAAGGTGGATTTTTCCAGCCATGCAATTTAAAATTTCCCATTTTATTTAATTGCTATAAATAGATATATATTTGTATCTTGGTGCAAACTAAGGATCTTGTTGCACTACAGTAGAACTGGCTCAGTGATTTAATAGTTCCTCCAGTCCTTGAGTTCATCTCCACACTCCTGCATAGTCAAGATACACACTTAAGTTTCTCTTTGTGTGACTACTGGCTTACCTTCCTCGTGTATGAGAAGATTTTGCAGGATGCATAAATGGGTATGATGGATACATCATGGGTAAGAAGCTTTTAAAGTATAATTCCAGAATCTCTATCACATGATTTCTAATTGCTGAAGCCAGGTAAATCTGTAAGCCAGTTCTTGACTTTCCAGAAGTTATGAACTACGTTTCACTTGTGAGTCTCTGGTCATTTAGGAGTATTACCCCGTGCAGGTAAGTACCTATACCTATAAAGAGCACGAGAAGCGAAGAGTGACCCTTAAATGGCACAATAAAAGGAAATGAGGTGTGCTCACCTGGGATAAAAGCACCGTAAGAGGTATATAAACAGAATGTTGTTTAAACAATCTGTCCCACTAGTGAAAAACAGTAAAATGTGCAGAGGAAGAATTTCTGGAGGAGGCTGAATTTTTCAGCACATGAAATCCACTTTGTTCATCTCTAGTTATCACATAACATGATAGCACAATTAACATGTTGTTTTGTTTTTGTTTTTCTTTCATCTGTCATAGCTACCAAGGAGACAAGAAAGGCAGCAGCAGCTGCACACAGAGCTAGCTGCAAATTGTTTACAGTTTCCATGGAGAGAGGATCTTTAAACAGATGATTTAATAGACTACAACCCCTTCTACTGTTTGGATATTGTATAGAAGATCATTTGGTGTTTCCTCTTGCTTAATAAAATAAAGTGAGTTTTATTATTTTATTTTTATTTTTTAAATCATATTTGTTATGTTTCTTGTAGGATTTGTTCAGCTTGTGTTTGTCAGTGCCAGGCACTTGCAAACACAGATCTCTACAGCTGATGAATTCAGTTCTGCAAAAAACTCCGGCGGTAATCCAACATTCCTTATTGCATTATTGCTAGTATGACAGGTAAAAATTAATATTTATCATGCTTTTAGGTTTCTTCCATAAACATGGAAGGAAAGGAATTAATTCCAATAATGGACATGGTCTTTTTGGCTTCCTTTACCTTCAGTCCTTAAATAAAACATTATTTCTGGAAAGATATTCTGGAAAATAAGTGAGTAGAAAGTAAAATAATAATTCTTGTTTAAGTTAAAATTTTCATATTTTAATTCACCTATGCTTTACTTTCAATCAAAATTGTTCCTGAGTTGGGTATTTTTGCCTTTTTTCCCCTCCTGAAAATGCCATCCTCAAAGAATCATTCATAATATTATTATTTCATATTAGAAAATGCCGAAATACAGTCTTGAAACCGTATATTCAAATAACCTTTAAGTATTTATTTTGCTCTTCTGTGCATATTTGCCTTCCTTTTAGAAAGCAGTGGCACAAATTAGGACTAAAGCTATTAAAATCAATGAAGTGTGTGTGTCTTGTCCAAACTTGACCTCCTCCGGAATTTTATCTGTTTATGTGAGATTTATCTTAGTGACTCTAAGTTATTCCATCTACCTTAGGCATCTCTCCCTATGGCTGCTAAGGGATCTTAACCTTTATGTAACTAACATTAGCTTAGATTTCTTTCTTTTTCCATCTCGTTGTGTCTCATAATGACGTTTGGGTGACATGGTTCCTCTGACACACATTTGGGGGACGTTCATTGCTAGAAGTCGAGGGATATATCTTTCCCTTCTTCTCATTTTCCAGTTCCACTTATGTGGACTGACTTCTCCATTTCTGGGTGGCCACTTGAGGCAGAGAATCAGAGAGCTCTTCAGCCACCAGGTCCTTTGGCTCTAGACATAACCCAAATTGATTACTTCTTAATCAACAACACAAAACAAGGCAGAGAAATGAAGTTATTAACAACTGCTTTTAAGACCACTAGAATATCTTCATGTTCTCTGCAGATTTATCCCTGGATGTATCAGAGAATTCAGTCATTTCTCTGTTTTTTTTTTTTTATCATCTAGTGCTGATGGGTCCCCTTCAGCATTGCTACTGCATCAGTTCTAAAGTTAATATCTCTGAGGATTTGTATTTTGAATTCCCACAGCTATACAGGTTTCTAATAAATCCAAGAGGCACTTCACCTTTTCTCTCCCTGAATACATTGTCTTAAGCTAACATTTTGTGAACTGTTGAAATCCACTTGAAACCATTCTTATTTAATTTTAATTCACTTTCAGAATAAAGATGTCACAGGCTTGCAACACTTCATAATAAAAATGGCGCCCAAATAGGAACCTCTAAACAATTAAGAAGCCTTTCTGTAATCTGTTGTCCCAACTTTACATCTGGATTTCCCCAGGTACTAAAATTGTCTCTTCTTGGAAGTTTGCCCAGTTAGAATCTGAGGATGAAGTAATTTTTCTGAGTACTTCACACCTGGAAATCCAGCTGCCTCTACTCTGGATATATTGCTCAATAACTGAAAATCTCAGGCACATCAGCTGAACTCTGTCACTCTCATGAAATTTTTGGTGTTTCTGAGATATATTGGGCCCCCTTTGAAAGTGCCATACAGTGAATTCTACGTCTCCAGAAGGCTGTGGCCACACCATCCAGAGCATCTGCAAAATCCTGGTAAGGTTGCTCTCCTGTAGGCTTGAGCTGGAGGAAAATCCCAGGGAAATGTATCTTTGGTGTTTCGTCTATTGGCTCCTTCGGGCCACCGAATGCAGCCCTCAGTAGCTCCTTACCCCGGGAGCTCTGATCCTGGGCCAGACGGCAGCAGCTGCTCGCTGGTAGAAACAGACGTACCAGTTGCGTTTATATTAGCGTTCCTTTAGTCTCCCTCACAGAGGGAAAAGGGGAGAACAAGACGTGTGGTGGAGAACGTGGCAAGACTCGTGCAGCCCATCTCTCGCCCAAGTCTTTTATGCCCTCTGTCAGTGGAGGGCAAGGCGAGAGACAAGCCAATAGACAGGTGACGGGCCCGTGACATCTGGCCAGTCCTGGGTGAACAGGGGAGGGACAGGTGGAAAGCAGAGCTGTGAGTGGCCAGGCCACCAGGGTATTCCCGGTGGCCTGCACACTGCTATAGGGAAATGCTGCCCCAGGGAAAGGCTTTGGCTGGTAGCTGAAGAGGCTCCTGCCTCAGGCACTGTTTGACATTGAGCAGGGGCAATGTGTGATTTGAAAGCTTGTTCGCTTCTTCCAACAATATGACTAACTAGTTAAACATTTTCTCTCAGACCATCAGAAGTGCATTGACACTACCACTAGCATCTTGTTAATAAAACCTTTTTTTAATGTGTTTTTCTCACACCAACACAGTTAATTCTGCTCTTCCCAATTTCCCCTGGAACACATAATGTAACATGATATGCTAAGATGTTATAAAGCTGAATATTCTAATGTCTACTAAGCAATATTTTTTTAAAATTGTAGTATCTGCATACCTTTCAGAGAGTGCTGATAGCATGTTGTGTTCTCCCATGTGAGGCTGGAGCCTCTCTTGGGCAATAGTTGTCTCTCCTGCGCCTGTATAGCCCAAGGGGTCTGACATTTCTGAGAACTCTCAAAAGGAAAATGCTTACTATTATTAGCAAAGGACCAGGCTTGGTCTTCTGGAGTCTGTTTTTTATGGAAGAACAGTAGATGCATTTCTGTGAGAATCCTGGGCCACGCTGTCTCTTAAAATACTGCTTATGAGAAGCTGGAAGCCTGTGTCAGGGTAGTGATCATATATTGTCCTATCATGTGCACCTCCTTGTCTGATTCAGGCCACTGGTCTGTAGCTGGACCTTGGGTCTGACATGGTATCCTTTTAGGCCATTGGGCTTTGGCAAACTTTAAATGCTTTACTCACCTCTGTCCTGAAAGTGGGTGTTACTGTCTCCAGAAAAGTTCATGTAAAGAACTCAGTTAATCCTTGCACCTGAGTGATAATGTCCTAGCAACCTTGTCCCTGCCTGAGAAAGCAGCTTAGCTCAAATCCAAATAATAATATTTTATTTAGTTCGCCATTAGTAGATAATTCTGTAATTCTATGTAAATGACAATTAAGCCATTTGAGCAGTACCACTAAAAGCTGACACTTTATAGCACACTATATATTTGCTGTCCTTTTTTTTTTTTTTTGCTTTTCTCAGTATTTATTCTTTTGCTGTGTTTCTGAATGCCTCAGTAGGTTATTTTAAATAGAGCTTTTTAAAATTCTTATCTAATACTTCTGGTTAGCATTCAGCACTTTTATGGAGAATGTGAATTACACACTATGTGAGCCAATAAAAATTTCATTCAAAACCTTAAGAAGAGCATTTTTAGAAGCACTGAGGGATAAGACAATAAAATCCAGAATAAATACAAAATAGTGTTCTGGTGAGAATTGCTTATCACCAACTGGAACATTTTGCTGACTAACTCATGGGGGTAATGGCTGACAAACTTTTCTTGAAATCTGTCAGTCCTGTCATTTTCCGCATGGCTGAAGAGTAAATCACAGGCACTAAGCAGAGCACCTTGTTCAGTAAATCACTACAGCACTTCCCAAGCACTGCAGTAAATGGACAAGAGACAAGTTTGTGGCATGTTGCTTTACATCCAATGTTTGGACAACAGTCAATTAGATTTTATGGCATGGAGTTACACTGAAGCTTTACTGCTGTGTTGGTAATAGGTACCAGCCAGAGAAGATGGTTATTTTAACTGCTAGGCAATAAAAGCAAAATACTATTATTACAGAATTTTCTCCCCATTTCTTTTAAAGCTTGGCTGCATTATGATTTCATGTCAGTTTTCAGATAATATACGTCAACAGTGTCAGAAAAGGTACACACCACCTGCAAGGCAGACCTGTTGGAAGGGCGGGCATGTTCATTATCAATGCCATGATGGTCCATGTCTAGTCTTGTCTGCTTCTGACTGTCACATTGTTTGATATTTTATTTATCATTTTCATATCTATTTATTTCCAGAAATAGTTTAAAATGTGTAATCCTTGTGTGGTCACTGCATACTGGAAAGTAATTTTAGCCCATAGAGTATATTTTGGCATTTTGGGTAATGAAATCAGATTATATGGCTCAGATGTTTACATTTGTGAGAGAGATGCAAAATGGTTGCAGTATTTTGTAAGAGGCCAGATCCCAGATTTGCTGAATAGGGCATGGGCTCAACCTGGCAGCTCTGTCACTGTGCAAGTGGCAACGTTTGCAAAACAGCTTTAGGAATAGTAATGACTCATGTTCAGAGATGAAATGTGAGCTTCTTCTCTAAAAATAAGGGGAAAGACATGATCATTGATTAAGCAGAGAGGCAGAAAGAGCAGGGGAGCAGATTCCATCAGATGCTTGTTTAAGAAAGGAAGTATGGCCATGGGTTTCCTAGAAGTGTGCTGTAACAGGACAACATACTACAGGATAACACACACTACTGGAGAAAATCAGTCTATCCAGGTTTTCTGGCAGATTGTGTCCTTCCCTTTTGAGCATGGCCTTGTTTGGGTTTTGCTGATCCTTCAGGAAGCTTTGCATGTGTGACTATAATTGATATGCTTTTATATGCATATAATTTTATATGCTATCCCCAGGTGGATAGGTCCTTCCAGGCTGTTGGGTAACAGGGAGCCCATTATTTTATGCAGACTTCAGAAAATCAGTGCAATTCTATCTGCCCTTTTCTTGGGAAGACACATTAAAGGAGTTCTTGTGCCAGAACACAAGTATCACCTTGGGCCATGATTGAAGGTAAACTTAGCTGTGGTATCTTCAGTTTGTGGTCTTGTCCCTGCTGCTCAAGGAAAGTGATTCTGCACATGCTGTGGAGAAAGAAGCATGGCCATGGCTTCTGCCTTCCCCTCACTACCATTGTCTGACCATGGAGTGAAGTACACACTGAAGTGTCTAAACCGTGAGACCCATCCTAACCTCTCCCACTACACCCCTGCTGACAGGTGTCTCACAATGGGAAAAAGCCCAGACTCACTGGCACAGAGCATGCCTTGATGGGCTCCACCAAATTCCATGATCTAGAAGCCTAGGTGATCAGGACTTGCCCTGGATGGTCTTAACTGGGCTACTAACAGACTGGAAATCTCAAGAACTGCTTTTTGTCTGCCCTGAATAGAAAGAGCCTGTAGAATTTAGTAGGAGTTAAATTGCAAGGTCTTATAAAAATGAAACATAATCCTGTACACATTATCCCATGAAGGTACACATAAATAGCTGAAGTTTATAAGAAAGAAGTCTTGTACACAGCAGACTTTAATTTCTCTCCTTGAAATGGTAGAAGCTTGACACTGGTGTAGTAATTCTTGGTTAGAACAAAATTATGGTAAAATTTACTGAAAAGCTTTTAATTTTCATTAATGTATTCACATTTTATTGTAAAGGATTGTTAAATTTAATGGCTCACCTTGAAAGAATACTTGTAATAAAAATAGTAAGAAAAAATCTGTTATCAGAAATATTACCATTGATTTATTATCACTATCTGTAATACTACCACCTTTTATTTTAATACTAGCTGTTTAGTGACCTGTTTTGGTCTCTGTGTAGTACACTGAAGTCATCTTGTTGTGACAGAAGCCAAAAGCACACTTACATGGCTTGAAATAAGGATTAAGTATTGTACTAGCAAAAAAGCCAATAATGTTTTATTAAATCAGCTATAAAAAACACTAATTTGAACTTGTTTAGAAATGACTGTAGTAGTGTTTATAAATAATGCATTTTTATATGTGTTTTATTCTGTCATAATATGTATTTGCAGCAAGCTGCCAGCAACTTTTCTCTGTTTTTAACTCAGTGGTGCTTAGAAGAAACAGTTCAGGTGCCACTCAGTTTTATGGGGTGCTAAAAGCCCTGTTTAGCCCTGCTGTTATTGTGTCAAATGTTTACTCTCATGTGGAAGGACAAGATTTTAACCTCTGAACAGTGCGAGATTTTCCAAGCTGATCAGTACCTAGAGCCCTTGGATGAAATCAGTGAGGAACACCACTTCCAGCTGGGATTAGAAATGTCCTGTGTGCTCTGCCTTTGGCTGCTAAGGAATTCCTCTATGGCTGATGTAAACAAATTCTCCTTTTCTCCAATTTGTTTGAGAACTTCTTTTCTGACCTGAGGGATAAGAGCTCATTTTTGTAATTTTTAGAGTCCTTTTTCTTCTTTACAAGATTTATTTCTTTCACTCAAACAATTTCCTGATTAAGAAGTCAATGTCAAATTTATACCCTCCTTGATGCCCTTCTGTAGTGGAATTGTATACCTAGAATTCTCAAAGAAGGTAAAAAATTTAAGTGCATGGATTCAAATGCTTGTATAAATGCATCCTTGTTTACAGAAAAAGTGCAATACTCTGCATGTTATACCAATTCTTACTTCTTGTGATTGCATTTACGATCAAGGCGTCATGGTCTTGATTATATTAGTGTAAAACCAGAATTAGTCCCAGGGAGTTCCTTTAACAGAATTAACCTGGATTTACACCATGTAATAGAGTTCAGGATTTCTATTCCATACCTTTACAGATGAAAGCAATAAGAAATTAACAATATTTCAAGGGAAATACTCTTACAAACAAAGACATTTTTAGCTGTTATTTATACTTCTGTTTTCTTTAGACATTATACTATTATAGAAATAATGAAAAAGAATGAAAAATATTTCCATTTTAAATTTTGATTGAAATAATACTTACCAGAAATCAGTATATTTTTCAGCTTGAGCTTTTGATATCTATATCAACACTCTATCTATAGAGTATTGGGATCAAATAGTTTCTGTAATTAGACTTCATAATTCTGGTATAATATTAGATAAATCTCATAATAGGTTGTAACACTACAGAAAGATAATAGGAAAGCTACTTTTAAAACTGCCATTTTAAGCACTTTACACAAAAATATTTGCCAATGCATCATCACAAAGAGACAGAAATAGAAGCAGAGATCTGTAGTACCTTCTTTTTTTTTTTTGCCTCCTAAAAAGAGGTTAAGCTGTCAGTGCTTTGAATGTAGAGTCCTGGTTGGCAGACTGCAGCTACTTCAGCACCCAGGTTTGAGCCAAACATGCCCTGCTGAAGTGAACCCCTGTGTTGTCCCCATTTAACACGTTTTGGTTTGGTTTGCAGGGAGGTTTGAGTGAGTGTTAGCAACATCTTTTCTGGAGATGCTACCCTGGAAGTTGCCACTCCATTGCGTGCCACATGCACTCCAAATCTTCACGGGGAGAGAGTGTCTGGCCTGATGGCTGTCTCCCAGCAGCTTCATGTTAGGAGTGTGCTGAGCTGCTCATCCCAAGCAACTGGGTCACAAATGTTGTAAACTTACACTCCTGAGCTGTTACCCAGTGATGCTGCAGGGTCCTCAACACCATTTGCTTCTATGCTGTATTGTTCTGCTTCTGCTCTATTGTACAATACTACTTGCTTAATATAGACATAGCTTTCATTTCATACTATTAGTTTGCCAGTATATTTTGAAAACATCTAAATTAAGCCAAAATGGAAACTTCAGCCTTGTTGACTTTCAGTAGGATTCAGTGCTCCACATACACCTATCATCTTTCCCAAACCATTAAAAAAATTTCATACCTTTATTAAGCCTCTGAAGAGGGAAACTGTGTCAAAAGTAAAGAATGCATGAATAGACTTCCACTGGCATTAACATGCAGCTCCATAAGATGAATCTCAGTAGCTGCTTAGTGGTGTGAAGCTACTTGCCCAGCAATATGCAACAAGAAGCCAGTGAAAGGAGGATCTAAAAAAACATTTTGATTCAATGGGAAATTAGTCCAGTCATAAGAATCAGTGCTGAAGCTGACAATACTAATCTTAGGAGAAATGCCCCAGAAACTTCAATAAGCATCAAGAGCGTTCTGGGTTTCTGTCTCATGTGGCAGAGACATCAGTGCTGCAACAAAACCCACCTGATCTTGAGGGGATCCAACTGAGGAATCCCATTGACCTTGCCTAAATCCACCTCATTTTAGCTGTAAAAGCTCAGAGACACCAGGCCAGGTGGCTTCAGTGAACAGATGGGTGTATTTACATACACTTTGTGTGTATTCTTCCAGACAGGATGCAAAGTCACATGATGAATTAAGCATTTCAGATATATTAGGAAAGAACAAAAACTAGACTGTTGGCAACTTGAATGTACTGGGGAAAAAATCCAAAATTTCTTTTGACTCAACTGAAACCAGGATTTAAATAAACTGTTTACTGATTTTCACCTATGTTTGGAAAACTCTCATTTGCCCAATCGTAAACACACTGGCTTTTCAAACAAAGCTTTCTTTGACTTCTTTGAATAATGATTTGACCATACAGTTTTTCGAATTTGGGTGATTCCCATTTTAATTCTCGGAATTATTCCTTTGAACTTCACATGTCTGTCTTTATTAGACATAATTGGCAAGTGTACAAAAAACAGGATGCATAAAAGCTGAAACTTGAATTCAGCAGTCTGTAATTAGATTAAGCTGCATCCTACTCTGAAAAAAAAAAATTGATTATGTAGCAGACTGCAATTTTCCTGAAATTTCTGTGTGGGCTCTACTGTTACATAAGATGCAGTAACATCTGAGTATATAAAGTCTGTCACCCGTAGCTGATTGGGAAGTTGTTTCCCTTTTTCTTTCCCCCCTTTGCCTTCCTCTTTTTTCTTTTTTTTATTTCCACTTTTTTCTTTCTTTCACCTTGTATTTCATCTTCAAGCTGTATTATTATAATGGTGCATTGACAAGAAGCAGACATAATTTCATACTACAGTTATGAAAAGTAAAACTTTTTGATGATACATTGTGATGTTACTCTAATATGTTAAAGCATACCTCTTACATAAGAAAAAATTAAAGATAGGCTGCATACATTTTAAAATCTAATATTTATTATGGAAACTTTAAAGAATTGAAGCCACAATGTTAAGTAGATTTTTTTATATCTAGAACAAATGATGAGCATATTTTTCATTTTGATCCTGGTTCTTGACCACAGAATGTATAATTTAGAAGCAGAGGGTAAATTGAGGTGAGGGAGTTAAAAAAGTGGAATAAAGGTGGGGGAAACTTTGAGCCTTTATGTTCACATCCATCTGTGGATCTGCAGTATTTTCATTGTTCCTGCTAAATTTTTAGTCATACATGGCAAATGCATAACACTTAATCCCCTTTTTTTTTTTTTGGTCTTTACGTAAGCCCTCCCTAAATTTTACTGATCCTTCCTAAATATGTTTCTCAGCTTTGGATTTTCTTATTCATTTCCAGCACTAAACCTCATCACAAGGCTCTGATCACCTCCCATCTCCTTGCTGCAGCCACCCTTCCCCTTGACGAAAGCTGTCTTGCCACAGCACTACATTGAAGATCTCTCTCTGGGTCTGTTGACCATGCAGCCCCTGTCTTTGATTCCCTCCACATGCTTTCTGTTCTGTATATCAAATGTGAGTTGCCTGTCTTCACTTCCAAGGATTTTTATGGTCTATTCCCACTGTCATCTCATTGTGACAGACTGAACTACTGCATAGGTGGAAAACCTGCCAAGCAGCTGTCTCCAATTAGCCACCTATCTTTTTAAGAGCTGGTGGGAGCAAGGGGAGATCTAAGTGCCGTATAATCAGACCCAGCTCTTTCTGAGAAGCACTCCTGTGGTGAAGAAAGGTAGAAGTTGAAGGCATATCAAAGGAAAAACAGCTGAGGGAAAGGGGGAAGGATGAAAAGCAATGCCTCAGTGAAGAAATTAAAAAAAAGAAGGAACTGGAACTGAAAGTGATTGGGGACCCAGTAATCCTGCAACAGAGTGCAATGCAATGCAGCAATGAGACCCAGATGGAAGTCCTTGTGAAGTGTCTGCCACAGCTCTCCTCTCATGACATGGCTGAGCCTGTGTTCTAAAGGAACTGTCAGCTTTTGCCCATCCTAAGAACTGGGTGTGATGCTGCTGGGGAGAGCCTTGCACATGACTGGCATCTGAAAAGCTCCTGCATATGTGGAGACAATTTCAATGTCAGGCTTTGTATAGTGAATGGGTACCTCTGTGGGACACAAAGTACAAACAAATCCTTGTCCTGAGATCACAAAGACTGAGCACCTGGTGTGAGTGCACACTTTTATCTTCCAGAGCAACCCGTGCAGTGTGAAATGGGCTCCTGATTGACTGTGCTCAGGAGCACCTGTTTTTCATATTAAAAAAAATTCCTTTTCTCTCATCATGACAACCTTCATAAAGAAATTGCAAATGTGCTTTGCAAAATCCTTGATTGGGACATTTATCCTTACAAAGGCCACAAAGCCTTAGTTTAGTCAAACTATGTTATCAAGGTTTTTTTAGTAGAATATTACAGTAATTTGGGATTTATGGCTTAACATCCTGCCCTTTCACTCTTGCAAGAGTTGTCAAGGATGTTTGTAATCAAAGTTTTCTCTCTCTGTAAGAACTTGTAATAAATCTTTCATCTCACTTGGTAGATATTTCATTCTTTTGCACCTTGTGTTCAGTATTTAATTATCTTTTGTTTTTAAAGGACATGAATAAAGACAAAAGAATAAGACAGGTCTCACTGCATCCTTCCATGGGAAGGTTTGTTCCTACCAGGCTGGCTAAAGTCATTCAAACTTTTCAACCATTTCTTGTATGTTTTTAGCACAGGGTGACAGTAACTATTGCTATTTTGCTTTTGGACAGGGGAAAAAAGAGCATTTGCATAAGGACTCCTTTTCTAGGCTGGACTTAAAATTTTAGCAAATTAATCCTCATTGCTACAAGGATGAATTTCCCCACTGATCTTGGCACTTGCACTTTCTTCAGCCTTCAAACACTGCCAGGTTCTTAGGTCTCTCAGCCTCTCTTCAATACTCCCAAATATGAAATAAACTTTTATGATGTTCATTTTATAGGCTGGAGGACTTCTTTTGCTTTACAAAGAAGATGAAAACTCCCTCTTAATGAGGAGACACATGTAAAGGATGAGGGGTAACATGTAAAAGTTACTCCTGGGGAGAGTCCAAAAAGACACATGAAGGTTTGTCACAATGAGAATAAATCAGTCATCAGAAAAATCTCCTCAAGAAACTGGTGGATTCCCCAACACTGGACACATTTAAGTTTCACCTGGACAGGTTTCTTGGCCACCTTGTCTAGACTGTGCTTTTGACAAGAAACATCGGACCAGATGTTCATTGAGTTCCCTTCCAACCTTGTACTCTATGATTCTTTGAGTTTATGTTTTTCTCTTTCATATTCAGGTAGGAGTTTAAGACCACATGGCTTGTCCTTCCTTCCTTCCTTCCTTCCTTCCTGGCCATGGAATTGCCTGAAATTCCAGATTTTACCCAGATCCCCGGTTGTGTTTTTAACCTTACACAGATGTCCTAAAGTCTCTATTTGAGGATACCATAGAGCACACGGGCTTTTATGTGAAGTCTCAACTACCCAGACTCCTTCAATTAACCTTCCTAGAGGTGGTTTCCAAAGTCCCTGCCCACAGTTACACAAATGTACATGGCTTCATCAAACTCACTTTGATATACATGGTTTTTGAGGACTGAGCCAAGTAGAGAAGCTCAGCTAAACAAAGGTTTTCCAAAACCATTTTCTTCAACTAGTATTTAAAATGTTCTTAGAAAAACTCTCTTTATCGAAGTGAAGGACTTTAACCTTCAGTCTCATTTTTAAAATGTCACGTGTATTTTATATAGGAAACTAACAATAACCAGTATTATAAAAGTCAAGTGGCTTCATTTTAAAACACTGCTTTAATTTCTAGAACTCTCTTGCTATGAAAAGAAATGCCATGTGTAAAAAATGTAAGGCTGCTCATCTATCACTACCCCTGATATACTATCAAGGATGTCTCTTTAACCTTAATTGTTCTTCACTGAAGCATTCAATTTCCTGTTCTCTGATCTTGCAATGCTTCTGTCTTTGCACAAAAACTGAGTTCTTTTTAGCACTGAAATTGCCTGAAATGCAGTTGTGAAACAGATGATTATAAAGTTTTCAAACGTGGATGGAAACTCAATGTATTTTGCCTGAGAGCAGAGTGCTCTGTTTGCAATTTTTCCAAATAGAAATTCTTAGCAATTTTATCAAATATTGGCAAAGTGCTGTATTTATTATTTATATAATAGATTTAATAAATGAAACATAGATCATACTTAATCATGATGTTGGAAAATGACAAGAACTGAAAAACATACATGGTGAATTTTTTGACCTTTTGTAATTAGAGAAGGAAGCACAACACAGGTGTCTTCCTGTAGTTAGAAATAATACTCCTGAGAAAGTATCTACATTGAAAGGTAAAATGTGTTTCTACTCAAAAGCAGTTCAAGTAAAGTGGAAACACAGCTTCACAGCATAGTCCTTACTCAGAGTGTAGTTTGGTGTTTATAATCACTAGCACACCAAATGATAGGGCCTGTTGTGTTTGATGCTGGTATAGACAATATAATTGGCCTCTGCAGGATTTGGCTAACAGGGGAGAGAAAAATTAAATGCACAGCTTAACACATTACCTGTCAGGTTACGGTACTGACGATTATCCTTGTTAGGATCAAAGTGAAAACCATCAGAAAATGAAAGAGCAGAAATGTCACTGCCTGCTTAAAAATGAGCAGCTATCAGCAATTATCAGGGCTGTTTTTCTTTTACCTTTTCTTAGCTCATTTTTTTCCTCTTTTTTTCACAACCATCAAGAAGCTGTGAGCTTCCTACCAGCCTCAAATGATCTTTATTTTGGATGGTGCTTCTTTTCTGATTCATGCCTTATGTCTTTGTTATCAAAACACAACGTTTCTTTTGGTAAGAAAGATACCTATATACTTCCACTGGATTTTAAAGTAAAAATAGCATTTTGACTACAGTTTTTCCAGAGATTCTACGTGACTCTGATCCCACCTTTTCTCTCTGAAAGCATCAGCTTTCAGACTTGAGCTATTGACTGTTTTGGTAAGGAGCCCTGAATCTCAAAGTGGCTGTTTATGGGAGTTCCCTATATATCAACATTTGGGGAAGAACAGCTCTTTAGCCACCTTATATGCGCTTTTCAGGGTTTTGTAAATCTTTTCTTTCTCTGTCCTCAGGCATCCCTCTTCCAACTTTAACCTGTTTAACCTGCACAAAACATCTGGTCCATCTCCTCAGCCATTTATGTTATATTCCTCTGCGCCCTTTCTAACATCTGTGTTCTCACAGATGTGGAAACTGAAGCTGTCCAAAGTAAAAGTTAACAACTGATTTAATCATCAGTTCTTAACTATTGATGTACTCTTCCATACAGAATCCTGGTAGTTTAAATTATGGATTTGCTTGTGTGTGACTGGTGTAATATATTATGTTAATGATTAAGCTACTTAAATCTGTGCTTTGAAAAGATTCATTTTTTAAAGGCTGCTTTATTCTTTGATGAGAAAGGTGCCCTAGAAACTGAGCACAAGGAAACTCAGCATTGCTGCACCTAGTGCTGGCCTGGGAGCTTGGTTCCCGGGCTGCAAACCTAACACAGATGTCTATGAACCTCTGTAACACCTAAGAAGATGTGGATGTCTCAAAATGGGATTCAACATACTGACCTGTGAATAGCAGCAGGTACAAGTGAAGAAAGGTGCTGTCTCATCTGGCTTTAGGCCAATATCTTGGTTGAACAAATGGGAGGGAGTTTCAGGAAGACTGGCTTTTCAGTCTCTATGCCCTGGTCTCGCTGGTGGAACACAGAGCGAAACAGTTGAGACTTGCAAAAACAGGGCACCAGATGTTGAGTCTGGCCCTGCTGCCACTGTTCTTCCGTATGCACGCTTCCGTATGCTTCCGTATGCACGCTGCTGGATGCAGAGTAGTGTGGCAGAAAGGAGCTTATTTCTCCTGTTTGCGTGGTAATAAAAAGCGTAAGTAGCATGCCAAACATCCCTCTGCTCCTTCTGGAGTTGCAGAGCCTTTAATCATTTGCAAAATCTCCCAGATCACTTTTTCCCTCCTCCTCTCTCTTAAATGTCTTGAAAGCCTTGTCATGAGCAGTATAGAAAATGAGGCATAGATTAGATTAAATGTTTCCATCTGGAGCAAACATAGCTGTAAATTAGTGGACTCAAAGAAAGTAGTTAAATGCACATAAAAATAAAGTCCTCCTGAAACATAGCGCTGCTAATGACACGACATTTAGTTATGTGTTCATAGACAGACTCTAACCAGTGTCAGTAGTGCAGCATTTAGCTTTGCTGGAAAGTGTGAAGTACCTACTTGCAGAAGGTATAAGTTACCAAAGGGCAGCAGTTCTTTTCAATGTGTGTATAATTGCTGTTTTTGATTTCAAAGCTTTGGAGTATTAAGTATCTGACATTTTGTAGTGGACTTGCATGTGACATATGAACCATTGTGTGTTTACATAACCTACATGGTTTAAAAAATGATATTTAAGTGTTAGACTCATAGCACTGCCCTAAAAAAACCCCAAAAAACTAGTCTGTATTGGTTTTGTAAAAAAATTATTTATTCATATGTTTTTAGTTTACAAAGAAACTCATACACCAAATGACCCAGCAAAGGTTGGTGTTATGTCTCATTGTCTTTCTCACAGCGAAGGATGAGTAATTTTCAACTACTTGATAATAATAATGTATAATTCTGCAGATTCTTTATGCCTTATTCATTGCATGACCATGACTTCACAACTTGTGAAGTGTGAGTCGAGTACTGATGGGGCTGAGAAATTCTAGGGCAACAGCAGAGAACCAAAGAAAATTCAGAACCAGCCTGCATCAGCCTAAGAATGAGAGTATGTTAAATCAACTGGTGTATTCAGATACATTTCTACGATGTTTATCTCTAGGATAGGAGTAGATTTGCTGTGCTGAATTTGAAGGAGTGTGTGTGCACTAAAAAGGTTCAGGGCTTGGTTCTTCTCCAAGGAAATGCAGGGATTTGGAGTAGAGTTAGTGGGCAGTGGAAATACAGCTTGTTACCAGGTCTCAGTGCAAAACAGAAATGAGATACAGGTACCATGCACATTCAGAAACCATATGTTCATGGTGTTCTTATTTATGATTCTGTGTGTGTTTGCTATTAATCCTAAAATCTCCTGTTTTCTGATATTAGTTTAAAATTTAGGGTGAAGTAGAAGCTGCAATTCTGAGGTCCATCCAGGGTGATGAGAGCAGACAGATATGTGCTATGACTGTAGAGATTTTTTTGCCATTGTTCACTCTCAGCTAATAACTGATCAGCTCAGAACCATTCCCTCTCACAAAGCAGTGGCACTGACAGCAAGCTATTAGCTCTCAGCACCTTAGGCACAAGGGGAAGGAGAGAAAAATATAGAAAAGCATTTTCAGCAGACTAGGAGATAAAAGGCAATCAGGTTGGCTATGTGCATACAGGTTTTCACTGGAAATCCTCAGTGTTTTACTTAAGGTGTGTAGGGCATGCACAAACATGGAGCAAATCTCCTGGTAAAAAGGCTGAAAATGGTATATACGACATTTTTGTAGTAAATAATTGAAAGATAACACTTGGTAAAAACATTTAATTGAGGCTTTGTATTATGATTTTTTCTGACTATGAGTCTGGTTTGGGAAGGTCATAGTCCCTTCTGTTTGCAGCTGCTTTCATCTCTTCTGCCCCTCATCAATCATTGTCTCCTTTGTTGTGCCGGTGTAACTGTTGTTACAGTCTTTTCTTGGAAAATTATGAGTCATATTATCTAGAGCTCATACCCTCTTTTGTCTTTAATCTTGAATTTTTTTCACTGATCTGGTTTACAACAAACCTTTGCAATGAATTGAATCCCACGGTAAAGGGATCAGATTGCTTGATACTGTTCAGCCTGACTAAACCTACTGCTGAACTAATGAATTTGTTGCTTTTTCTCTGCCTTAGCATTTGTGAAATCCAAATGACTGGTTCTGGGATCTAAACCAGCAAGAAAAACGACTCTCCAAACAAGCAGCTCGAAGTATATCCTTCTCTGTTATTTGGGATACTCAGCTGGCTAATGGCAGGGTCAGCATATGTGTGAGGGCAGAGGTGGGGGCCAGCAGGTGGGCTGGGAGAAGAGGTGAACCCCCTGTGCTTCGTCAGCTCAGCTGCAAAGTGAAGCAGTTCCCATAGGGAGCAGATGCGTGGCAGGTTGGTGACAAGTACCTCAGGATGAGTAAGTCATGGAGTGGATGGGCAAAGTTTGCTGCTGGAAAACTATACTTTGAGGTACACCTTTGGTGTAAACCCCAAATGGGATACTGTGAGAATCACTTTCTGTTCACAGGTTTCTATTGGGTTAAGGTGGCTCCTGGCTGCTACCTTTATGTGCAGCAGCTGAAAGTCTCTGATTCAGGACTCAGGAAGATATTTCCTTTTTAGATATTTATTTATGTCTTTATTTGAAAGGGAGTAGTTTTTTCCCTTTCATCATGTCAAAAACTGTATTAACAACAATCCGTATTGTACTGCTCCCTAAGAGACTGATTTTACTACCATAATTTCCACAAATAATTTTAACCTGTTTAACAAGTCCCAGTGGGAATATCTTCTTAGGAACTACATAGGCAGATAAGTAGCACATTCAGGGATTAAATTCTAAACTTCCTGCTAAACTATCCATTTTTTGGCACTTTCCTTCTTGTAAGGTCATGGTGCACATTTTTCTGTCATGCATTTGTTAGTACTAATCTCTGATTGACTTGCCTGTTCTGATTTAGTTCAATGGTAAATATTTTGTGTTAAAAATATGTCAAGTTGTTGTGAGTGTTGCCAAGTTTCTTTTTTTTTTTCTGTTCCATTCTGTAAAGAACTAAAAATAAATGCTTTATAAGAACACAACTAATAATATTCATAGGGCCGACTTTGTTATCTGACATATGAGGTGAAGCCAGTATCTGTTCTAAGCAGATAGAAGAGATAGAAAAAGTGTGATTATTTAGATGCTCATAAACTATCTGTTGTAAACAACTAGGGATAGTTGTAACCAAGTAGTTTTACTTTCAGTGGTTTTTCCCTGGAAGAGTTTTGGTTACTTGGATTAGCACCGCAGAACTGATTGACTAATATTGTCATGTTACCATTGAGTATTTGTGCTTGCTTTTGTAAAAGAAAGATATTTGTTTGATTTTTATGATTTTGGAATGCCCCATGCTACATAGAGCCTTGTTCTGAACGTTACTGCATGAATTCAGGTGTCCTTGCCAGGGAAATAGAGAATCTGCTCAGTTATTGTTCTTGTATTTCCACTAATTAAAAGTGGACTCAGTTTGTCTTCCTGCATGTGTGATCAGCTGAGCTCTGTCTCCCAGGCCTCACTAAAAATCTTAGACAAACAGCATTAATAATATGCATACATCAATTAGTTTTCTTTGTTTTTCTTAGTATGTTGATGGGCATAGAGTAGACAATCCATCATGCTGCCTTCCAGCTCTTCTTCCTGTTGTACCAGCATTTGTGAGTAAATAGAGTTCTGTTGCTCCGTGGTCTGGTTGTGGTTAACTCTCTCATTCCTTCCAAACAATGTCTGTATGAACTGTGGAAGGAATTTTTTCTAAAAATCTGTATAATTTTTGTGGCTTTGAGTGAAATTACATCAAAACAGTGTCTAGTTCTGAAAACAAGTCAGGTGTCCTTTGCGTGTTTCTCATGACCTGTGTCATTTTGAAAACACCTTAGATTTGTTAACTGTCAGTGAATCACCTCTCTCGTCCCTCAAGATGGAACTTAAAGTTGGTTTCTAATGGATCTATTCTTTCAACATAGAAACAAATACGCAAGGTGAATTATCTTTCTTCCATCCTGTATAAAATGTACTGATGAAACAGAGATGTGATCCAAATTGGACTCCTTGAGTTTTGCACACAAAAGGACCTGACTTATTACACTGCATCATGAATTACACCCTCTAGTATTTGATTTTGCTGTGCTATAGAGCCCCATTTTGTTTTGGGAGAATAATGTTGTAAAGGAAAGATGACTTTGTTACAAGGAGAATTATCTCATGTCAAAGCCTAAACAGAATAGCTTAAATTTTCTAATTTGGCAACTGGGTTTTTTTTTTTTTGGTAGCCATCTACCAAGCTTTTCTAAAGATCCATTTTGCTTTCTTTATAATTATAAATCAAATCAGGATTTCAGTATAAGCCTTATATACTGTAGTTTTTCTTCCCACTCTATCAGAGGCATTACTTTTATTTATTTTTAGAATGCATAAAAACATTTTGCCAATCTCTTAAAAATCCCTTAAGATGTAGCTAATCTAGGTAAACTGACATTTAATCAATTTCTTTATTTACATTCTGACCTTAACTGTAGTGCTTGAAATCACCTTACAAAGAAAAAGATTGTGTATATATTTTACTATAAAGCAATTGAGTAAATATATAAAGCCTCATCAAAGAGATAACAAATTTGTTTATTCTGATAAATAGCAAATTACTCAAGAGATTCCAGCTATGGAGGAACTGAATGAGAACAGAGAAATGTATAAAATGACTAAATACTTAAGAAGCCTCCCTAAAGAGGGTTCACATCCTAGCTGATGGAGGACACAAACATATGTTGTGCTTAAAATGACTCAGTATGACTGTACTAATGTTAAAATCCTAAAAGCCTCATTATCTTTTTTTTTTTTTTTCCCTGAGGACTGTGCTTTTTTTGGAGCTATTTTTAGAAATAGTGATACGAGAAAAGATTTATTCTTTTCTGGAAATGAACTTTGCTGTAAAAATCGTGTACATGGGTGGCTTACGTATCAGAGCTGCTGTCATATTCCCATGTTTCTTTTTTCTAGGCAGAAATAGGCCTCTGTTTTGTTTTGTTTTGTTTTGTTTTTAATAGACAATTTCAAAGTTGGAACAATGCAGATGTTTCTACTAGCTTTTCTGGGGACTTTTTTTGCAGGACTAGGGTACTCATATTCCTGAATAGCTACTAGAAAAAATTGTATGTAACCTCTCTGTGGACCTTTATGTGGGCATTTTCTTTCCATGATACTTGAAAATAAAGCATAAGCTGTAGAATAATTAAAGAATGTAAGACCATCATCATGCAATGCACTGAAAGGTGATTTTTTTCTTTCTTTCTGGGTCATTAATAGATGGCCAGAAGCAGATGTGTTTTTACTAATGTGTTCAGATATACACAGATTATGTCCTTATTGTATCCCTTTATTTTTGTCGATGCCTACTTCTTAAATGCTTTTCACAACAATCCTCTTTATTGATGGTCTGAGGAGTGGATAGGTAGATTCTCCTGTCTAGAGCATTGTGTGGTAAACACCACAGAAGAGGTTTTATAATAAATAAATAACTTAGAGGAACAAATTGCCATGATCCCTAATGTATCTGTTGCTCCATGAATTATGAATACACATGCAATAGTGTATATGGATGTATGTAATGCATATTACTTCTCCAAGATGTCCAGGCTAAAAACCCTCTGCATGTACTGTGTTTTTCATCTGCTGTGCTGAGTGCCTGCAGGCACAGGAATGCTTTGCTGCTTCTGCTGGCACAAGAGACCTTCTGCAGCCTCTCCGCAGTGTTACCAGCCTACAGGCACAGCTGTAGTAGGACCATTTCGGGCAGACACAATTTCAGGTAGACACTGTGGTGAGAAGGTTTTATTTGGCCAGATACCCAGTCATGGTGTGGACCTCAGCTCCTAGGGTTCAGGAAAGACTCTTTGGTAAGCAAATGGCTGCAAGAAACTTATGGGGCATCAGGCTTTTGATAGCCCTAACCATACTCCTTTCACCACTTGGAAAACAAGGGTCCATTTGAGATTTATCATGCTGCTCGTCATCAAGCAATAGAAATGCTCAGCTGCCTGTAGCATTCCCATAGCTTCAAAATCTACAGATGGTTGACTTTTGAAATGGTTTCTGAATATGTTCATATGCTTCGGGTAACAATGTGGTTTCACTGAAGTTTAAAACCCCCTTTACAGTACACTGCCAACTAAAATATTCACAGCTTGCCAAGTTTTTCCTGGCCTGTATGTTCCAGATGGATTATTGCTCCTAGACCTGTAAAAGCTATACATTAAAATAGGAATTCTATCAACTTAATGCATTTTTGGTGATTTTTATTGATCTGATGGAAAAGCAAAATCTCTGAAGTGAGTTCTGTGGGCTTGCTGGATGGTTATCACTCCTCCTCATCCCATGGGTGTTCGGTCTTAGGACGAGAACTCTCAATATCTGATGAATGTTTCCCAGAGTGAATCAGTGAGATTTCTAAGGCTGAGTTGCATCATTTATATAAGATTACCTGGGAAATTTCAAAGATTCTGGGTAGTCAATCACTTAACCTTTTGGAACTGGTGAATTGAAAGACTGTCAAGATCACACATACTGTTTCCTTATGGTTTTGGTTGCTTGACTGTTATAGGAAGTTTACCCTTGGGCCAGTAGGACAGATTTGCCCAGACAACATTCTGTCACTAGCAACAAAGCCCACTGTATCCCCACAAGCATCAGAAATAATTGATGAGGAAGTTTGACTTTCATCACCTGCTCAGTGTGTGAGCTGGCTCTATTTGTGTTTTGCAGCTTCACAAACCAGATTGGTTTGTCCTTGGGCGTAAGATGGAGCATGATGAAAAAGAGTAAGAGATTCTGGGTTTTTTAAAATGGTCATGTAAATATGAGTAAATAAAGAAATCCCAGGATCTCCAATCTGTGAAACACCATGTAACCTACAGCGAAGAGCTTAAGCATATAAGCATTTTTCTTACTGTATGTGATACAGATACAAATAAGATAATATTCTAAGTTTCAAGATTGGCAGCTTTTGCTTTCATTGGTCAAACCATTCTGTAATTTGAAGGGACTTGCTTCAACTGAGCTGTGGGCAGTTTTGTGTTTTTATGGATTATCATCTAGCAAATGTGATTTTTTAAATGATCTGTCAGGGTACCCTTAGGCATTAGATGATTGCTGTTGCTGGTTAGACAAATGAAAATATTCATCTCATGACCCTTTTCTCATTTCAGGTACAAGCGACAATTTGGGATGTCAATGATGGTGTTATTAAGAGTAGAAAACTTTGTGAAAGAATCCTCTCAAATTGTGGTTGTTGCCTGTCAGCAATTTACAACTGGCACTGTCTGCTGACAGATGTAGTGACTCATTAGTGAAATCATTGGGAGAAAAAGAATCCAGGAACTCTGAAACTGTCATCTGAACATAAAATTAAGCTATATTTTGCTCCTTTTTATGAAATTTGGAAGAAAAATTTGTTAGTGATCACACCGTACTTTTCCACTTTTTGTCTCATGATCTGACTTTTATACAAGTTAAAAATTTCAAGTAGTGTAATTTCTGAAGCTTTTAGAAAAAGTATATGTATTATTATAAAAATAAGGTAGCAGGTATTATAGAAAATAACAAAGGTTAAAAAAATATACACTTCCTTAAGTGCCTCTGAGGGAGATATTTAATTTCTTCCTTATTCGTCACTATGAAAAATGTTAGGGGAAAAATTGCATTGATGTGTAAATAAGGAGCTGCCTTCTAAGCCTGCAGGAATGCTTAGGTAAAGGTAAAATGAGCATCTCGGTAATAAGGGCACAACAGTTTTTGCTCCTTAGTTGGGACAATTTGAAACTGCTCTAGGTCTCATCTAGTTCAGAGAACACTCTCTTTAACTGAACAGCTGAGAATGCAGCTTGTAGCTTTGCATATCATTCTACAGCTACATTCAACAAATCTTGTCAATAACTGGAACAAAAAATATGGCTTTTACTCTAGGAAAGGATCCAGTCTTCTCAACAAAGCCTGCTTTCTCTGAACACAGCAATGAATATAGCTCCATCTTCAAAAGCGATTTGTTATTTTTGAGAGGTTCATATTATTGCCTTCACCTTTTATACATGTTTTTGATATTGCATATAAAAGTTTGCTTGTGAATTAAGTAGGAGTGAATTAATAAGGAACATTTATGATTTTAGTCCCTTTCCAAGAACTTAAAAAGTCCCTGGGAATACAAAAAAACATGACAGATTGCCTGAAGGTTTGCAGTAAACACTGGTTTGAAAAGCTTGTAACAACATCCATCTGTTCACTGCACACTTGAAAAGGCTCACGGAGCCTATGCAGTAACACAAAAATTCCTGTGAGGGCAGGTCTTTTCTTGGGAGGATTGTTTAATTTCACTGGTGCTGTTTGGGGACAAGAAACTTCCTAAATACTTATTGTTTTGTTTTTCAGTGAAGACAGTCATTCAAGTGTTTTCCATCCCAGCATCTTTTTGTATAATGACACGCATTGTAACTTGTTTCTTCTCAGAAGTTCAGCAACAGGTAAATGAGGAATCCTCAAGCATTAAGTGCATCAGCTTTTTGAATTAGTTTCTGACAGAACTGATTCTCGTGAGGCTGTGATGCTGTGAAAACATGCATACCAGACTTCAGTCACAGTGCTGCATTCTGGGCAGTGCTTGCAAATTTAAACTCCTGTGAGAATCAGGACCTGATGCACTAAATTGAAATTCTAGTTAACACAAATAAAAAGGGTTTTCAAACAATTTACTGGGATATACTTTTTATAATTAACACAAATTTCTGTTTTTCTATTGAACGAATTGTTGTCTGTCTTGTACAATTTTTTCCCTCTTGTCTTTAGTAGGAAGTCTTTACAGGGATTGACCTTACAAAACATGGTTTTTTTAACTCATCTGTTTAATATACTGATAAACAACAAAAGATGAGAATGATATCGTGCTGCTTTGTAAAGTTTTCTGTCATAATTAGTTTTGCAGTTTTCTGTGGAATACACTCATATGTCGATTCTCATAAATCAAACTACTTCAGAATAATTTTAAATCAATTGCAATTCTTTGTACAATGAAGGAAATGTTAGAGACAGTAGAAATTACCTCTATGTTAGCATTACAATGTCACATTTTGTCATATTGAAAGTAGCATATATTGTAACAACACAATCGGTAGCTTTCTGATATTTAGCTTTTCTGATAGCCAAGTGACTTTCTGTTTGACATTAAGAAAAAGTTTTCCTTTTTTCTATTACCTTTCACATGCTGTCCTGCAATGAAAAGGCCCGCATTTCAGCAGGAGGAACTTCAATTGGTGTTAAAATCCAACAGGGGCTATTCACTACACAAATGATAAACTGCGGACCATGTCAACAGCAATTTGGTTTTAGTGTGACAGTAACTATATTATTTCACAAAAGGCAAAACCCTACCAAAAAAAAAAAAAACTCTAGAAAATCTACACCAGGATATTTCTCATTCTTCTTCACAGTACATGCAGCCACATAAAAGCTGAGGTGTCTGTATGCAGGGGCATTATGAGGATAGGCACAGACTGAATTGAGTCAGTGTTGATGGACTTGTTTGCTTTATGATGTGTTATATATCCATCAGCTCCTGATGATTGAGGCCCTGCAATAAGTTTTGTGTCCTGTATGATTCAAAAAATAAGTACTGGAACTCAACTGTTCTACTAAGAAGATCTTGGTCGGTGGCAGGGACAGCTTCAAAGTTACCTATTCAGTCACTTAGATGGCTTCTGCTACCATTTTAGGGACCTGTGTTTAAATGTAAATAAATCATGGTGGGCTCTCTATATCTTGCTTGGAGGGAAGTAGACCAAATGGAGCACTCTGAGGAGGGATCTTAGATGATTGATTCAGAATTATATGGATTTCCTTGGGTACCAAGTGAGGTATCTGTTGATTCACTGTCTTTAGAAACAACTGAGGTGACTGGGTTGGATTTAGCTTTGTAATGAATCTCACCTGAAGTTACACTGATTGGCTGTTGAAGTAATGTGTACTATAGAAAAAATACTGCCATTTCAGGAAAATTAATTTGTGAATTTTAGCTATTCAGCAGTTAAATATATGGAAGCACCTGTTTTAGCAGTTCTTTGTATATATCATTAGCACACTTTAATGAGCAGTGGATTGAATAATAGTTTCTGATATAGATGCTAAGGATTAATTTTAAGAATTACTCTATCTCATATAGCTCCTACTATATCACATCTCAAAAATTCAGCTTTTCAGAAGAGAAATCCTGCTTTTTCTTGGAGATATAATTAAAATAGTGCTTGAGCGGTGTATCATTCCATCAAAAGCAGAAGATCTACTGCTTCAAAATATTTTGCTCACCTCACCTGCTCTTGTCTTTGAACTTTCATCTGCATGTAAATGATATCTCTTTAAGCTTATCCAAAAGTTTCTGCAAAGTGGCTTTGTGGCAGTGTTTTGACAGCAAGGGGAAGGATTTCCTTTCCTATAGAGTGAATCAGGTTGTTGCTGTCTCAGAAATTTAGACCAAGAGTTCATTCTGAATGGTAATGGTAAGATCATCATCTCCTATTTTTTGATTTTTATGATTAAGAAAGATAAAAAGAAATTACTGGAGTAATCTAAGAAATTTCTTTGGGATGGTTTAGGCAAAAGATCTTACTTTAATGACACATCTAACTAATTCCGCATTTTTGTATCAGGAAGTATTGATTTTTTTGAGATGCTGTTTAGTCTTATGAGTCTGTGACAGGTCACTTTCTATTTGCATTAATTCAGGCTACTGTTAAAACAGCCACAACCCAATGTTTTCCTCAGAGATATTTGAATTTACTTGATTATTTTTTATATAAAACTCCTGAAATTCCAACTTGGTATTTTGACTCCTTAAAGCCTTCTGAGCTAGACCAATAGCCTATGTGAGTGGCTTCTTTGGTTGGGTTTAATTAAACATTTGCCAGGTAAAGAAATATCACAGGCACAGACGGAGGGTTCATGTGTGGTCTTCAGGTGGAAGCCATGCTTATCCCATTTCTGTTTTTCTTGCTGATAACCCCACCTGAAGTAGCTGTAAAACAAAATATGAGTGACCCTGGAATGTAGTAGAGCAATGTGCTTAGATGTATTAAATAGAGCTAAAGTCTTCACTCTGTAGGCACTGAGGAATGTAATGGGATTAAAAAAAACTACATAAGTATATAAACTTCAGAAGCAGGGAAGGAAAATGAAAATGTATTGTTTTGCTAAAATGGTTAGGTGTATATAATATGCACACAGTATCCTTTAACCTAACTTTTCTTAGAAGTATTTTCTCTTTAATTATGATCTCATAATTCCCTTTCAAAACCCACAATTCTTGTAATGAAATGGGACTGTTAAGAAGTGTCTGAAATCATTAAAAGTACAAATAGGAAATGTTAGTTAAAATTAATTCATTATATGTGGAGATCCTTAGGTGTGGAAAAATATATGAAGTTACAATCCAGTCATATACAGGAGCAACACCACAAATGAAGAATGGCAAACATTAGTTCCTTGCTATAGTCCACATCTTTACAGATGATCCATAACCTTTATGGCACAACAGCACACAATGTAACACAAATGTTTGTCAGTGAGAGTGAAATATTGCAAAAGTCAATGAAGTATTTTAGCTCAGCCATGATTTTTTTTCCATTAGTGAGGAAGGAAAAACTATTCCAGACAAGCAGTTCTTGAAAGATATTTGATATTGCTGCAGCATCAGCCAGATACGCTAATGTAATGCTCTGGAACAACTCAAGCCTTCTTTTCCTACAGATGATTGCATAGAATGGTTTATTTAAACTTGAAACCTGAAGAGAATTCTGGCTCCACAGACATTATTGGTATCTTTGTGCCCTACATGCACCATGTAGTCAGAGATCGCTAAGATTATTAAGCACCTAATTCGTCCCTTGGGGTAGAGTGATTAATTTGCCTTCTAAAATGTGCTAACCCAGAATCTCAAAATACACACTCACCTCTTTATGTATTCCTAGTGCCCACATGTGTTGAATTCTTGACTCTGCATAAAATTAAATTCCTCTGACTTCATTGTTTTGAGTGACTAAAATTAATCTTAGCTTTTTTCTCCCTGCATTACATGTATATCTTCTTTTTTTGCCCATTCCTCCTGATGAAATAAAAAAGGAAAAAAAAAAAGGAAAACAAAACAAGCCATTGATGTCTTCTTGACAGAAATAATAATTTTGTTTATCTGCCTAGATTGAGATTGCTCTAAGCAGTCTGCTTTGATTATTGGAAATATCAAATTGCTTGATAAAAGTACAAAATATGGGGCCTTTGTTAATCCATATTTAAATTACAAGTGTATTCTACCTCCCATATTTTATAGACATTCAGCATTTTTCCAACAGTGTAATGAATCCATATTTTCATCTATCAAACAGATGCCATTTTACTTTTTATTACAGGAGATGTTTATTTTGGACCTGGTTTTTTTTTTTTTTTTTTTTTAATTCTATAAGCTCTGCCCTCAAATTGCTTAAGCCTTTACTCAAGAGATTCTTTTCTTGTCAATAAAATTGCATTTTTAATTTTTTAAAAATTTCTATAGACATTTTTACGTTATTTAAAATCCCACTAAGAGTTGACTCAGTCGAATAAATACAGCTGCATCTTCCTTATTCTTCCCTGGCCCAAATAAATTTTTGTAGTTTTCCATTGCCATCAAACCACTTCTTAAGATGCTTGAGTTAACTATGTTTTTTTTCTAAGTAGATTTTTATTCTTTTTTAACCTCTGAACTGGTGAAGATGGACAAAACCAAAACAGTGTGGTGTAAAATTTCAATGAAGTTCAGACTTAGAAATCTGTTCTCAAGAGCAATTGACCAAACCCAGTAATTACTTTTATATGATGCATGCATTGAAAAGAAAGCAAGAGGAGACCCCTGCCTAAGACTTCCAGCTAACTACAATTAGAGAAATCCAGACAATTCCCATAAATCTGAATGTCATAACATTACAATAGAGGTAGCAGAAAGTACTTTGAAACTTATTTATTTGCTGGTATTGCTAGAACAGAATTTCCAAATGGCCAGTAATGCTTCCTACCACAGTACTGTCACTGTGAAAAACAAGAATTGATCATGATCTAACACAACCGTGTCACTCAGAAAAGAGAATGAACAGCTGTTGTGTTCAGTAAGTTTATTACAAAAAGCATTTTTTATTTTCCCAGGAGTTTGACAGGGAGAATAATGTAGGTAAAACAAATTAAGTGTTTGATCTTAGGCTTAACCTTTTATATTGCTGAAAAATCCTAGAAGGGAGAAGCATCTAGTTATAAGAAGAAGCCACTTAAGCACCAGCAGTTCACTGTTCAGTTTATGTCAGAGCTTTTTAACAGAACAAGGTTGCAGCTCCCCAAGCCCTTGCAGTATGTTCAGGTTTCTAATTCTCTCAGGTGTGTTAAATTCTTGCTCAGGGAGTCTATGCCCAAAGCTTTATCTTTAGTAGCTAATCTAATTGTAACCTCCCAGTCTTTCCCAGCCCATGCAGCCAGCAACTGGCAAACTGCTTAATAACTTGCAGTCTTGGGCAATAGGTCTGTGAAGAATAATCTGAATTTTTTATTTCACATTAATGAGCAGAAAGAATTGTAGACCTCTTGACATTCAAGTAGCTGTACCACTTCAGCCCCAAACTCTCTAGCTTGCTATAGAAAAAGGATGTGAATGAAAATGTGATTTTTTGCATGGTTCAAATTTGATAATTACCTGATCTTCCTAATAGTAATGAAAGTGTTGTATATCTTATGATAGCATAAGGTGTATTTATCATGGTATATACACTACTCATAAGTGTTGTATAGCTACTCTAGTTAAAGCACCAAGTTCACTCAAGCATTTGGGGTGTGGTTTGAAAAGGAATTTGAAGAGTTTTATGAGATTTCAGAAAGCACATGGCTCTGCTCATGTATTTACTGTTGGAGTAAGCAGTCCAGACTTCTTTGGATTATGAAAATGCAGAGTTAGCAAGGATGTTCATATTGTTGCCAGTATCAATATCTGGAAAGTCTGAGCTAGCATTAACATGTGGGCTTATTTAAAATATAGTTAACTATGGTGAATGCAATGAAGATGTCTAAATACTGTTATAAAGAATATTTGCTATGATGTGTTTTTTGTAATAGAATGGAGCCCAGAAGATCATGTGCAATTTTCATGTTAATTTTTAATTTTTGATACTATTTATATTCAAGAAAAATTGGCATACAAACAAGATGGAACAAGAACAGGGGGCAAAAAAACATCTAAAGAAAATGAATATATTGCCAGACCCTTGTGGAGACCCCATCACTCATGTTAATCTCAACCCAAAGGACTGGTATGCCACTTTTTAACAGCTACTTCCAGTAGTTCCATGGGAATTTTTTCTGATATTTACAAACATTGCATTGGGCATTCCCATCTCAGTTTGGACCTTAGGCAAGACTTAGACGAGAAAGACTTCAATGTGTCAGCTGAAACATGGGCATCACTAACCAAATCACTCTGTAATAAAATTTGCCTCTTTGCTTTTAAGAACTAGCAGATGGTTTCAACTTTATCTCCCATTTGAGACAAGCTGATTGAATTCAGTCTTTGCTTAATGGCTGCTATTTGTGCAAATGAAGATAAAGGAACTTAGCTAAAGATTGGCTACTCCTGTACGGCCAAGTAGCAGAACAGGCTACTGACCAACAGTCCGATTTGTAAAAGCTGCTTTTTTCATATCTTCAGTGACTGGCAGTAGGTGATGCCTTTTCACAATATGCAAGTAAGACAGTGGTCTCTTACTCACCAATTACAGTCACATTCAGCCACATATATATATATATATAAAAGATAAAAAGAAAATATTTGACAACAGATTTACCAAACCCTCCTGGTTCCTAGCTCTGATACAGGCACTTAAGGGACTGCTGAAAGAAATCATTCAAACAGATATTTGACTTGGGCACAATCTTGTGGATATGAATCTTACTGCAGAACACACATTTAGTGGGGCTATGGTGTGCATCAGGTTTGTTTAAACTGACTCTGTGCCAATAGGAAAACACAGGGAAATTAACCATTGTAAACTGCACTCAGTGACTTGAAATACAAAGAGACAAGGTTTGAACAGTTTGAAAATGCTGGAGTATTTGTGCTGGGAAATGGTTACTACAGGTTTCTTGTCCTCTCATTGTTGCCAACAGCCTTTTCATAACATACAGACTTAGATATTGGACTTACACACAGCCTAACCAAGGAGAAGATTTGCGTTTGAGGCTGAGTCAAGATCCTTTGGTGGTTTAAAAGTGCACAGTCATCACTGAAAACGCTGCTGGGAGATTGCAGCTTGCCTGGACATCAGCAATCCTCTTTCTGTCCAGCTTTACCAGCACATGGGTAGCCAGTGTGTGGCTGGGATTTGCAGATTCTGCCCAACCATTGGACAGCCCTCCCAACTGATGATCCTGGATTTAGTCCTGAACACTCTTTTCGTGAGAATTTTATAACTTTTTATTTTTGTTTTGAATTAGAATGAAATCTCAGAATGCTTGTAACTGGATTCTGGTCATAGCTGAGGAGGTCACTGACAATTTGAGGGGACCTCAGCTCTTCTTGCAGACAGTATTTCCAGCAATGTGATCTCCAGGAAGATCCTAGACTTCTTTACTCTGAGACATACCCACAGCATGTCTCTACCGGTACAGTAGAGACAAGGCACAAGGTCACAAATGCATTATGATTCAGGTACAATAGCAGAGAGCTGACACAGAGAAACACTTTCATTTATACCATTTATCAAATGCGAGCACACAGGCAGCATGTTGGTAGAAAGGACAAAGAGAGAGAAGACTGCTTTAATTACTTATGTTTTATAAATGTGTATGTATATGCTCCCACGCATGAAAGTAATTAGCTGTCCTAAGTAAACCCAATTCAGATAGACAGCAGCATGGCCAAATGAAATAAGAGCATATTTTTAATTGTTATTTGTATGGTACCCTCACTGTGTAAACTACTGTATGGCACAGCACCTATCATCTGAATATGTTTGAGACCTGTACGAAATCTGGGTAATGGAAATGCATAAAATGGATGGAAATAGGAGTATGAACCATACATAAATGCTGGCGAGGTGACACAGTTAGTTTTGTTGGAGGTCTGGGTTTGATCCAGACATTCTGGAATTTAGATCAGATGTCCACAGAAGACTACAGACTGGATCAGTGGATGTTGTGGTTGCCCGAGACTGCAGGACACACATTATAAGACGTGGTGAGGGCAATGTATCAAAATGGACTAAGAGTAAAAGTTGTCTGCATCCAGATAGGATTGTCAAGTCTAGGCATAGTACACCTCTGGTTAAACCCGAAGTCTGTGTATCCTTATTTTGCTTCAATTATGTCTCTGAGTGTTTGTTTCAGGTCAGAAATTAGGGTCATTCAGTGTCTGGCTGTGTATCAGGGTGTTAGCTCTGCCTTGCTTCCAGGAAAAGAGAATATTAGTCAAGCTATGAGCTTATGCTCACACAGCTGTGAGACTGATGGGTAGGACCTGGGTCCTATATCTTCACTCTCCAGGAGCACAGTCTAGAGAAATATGTGCCCATCCTGTACATTTGGTATTCTTAATGAGGAAGTCTTTTTGTAGTCAATTAAATTGTTGTGTCCTTTGTAAGTGAAAGTAATTTTACATTTTCTCTTTAATTGCTGGTGCCCTAGCACCCCATTATGAAAATGAGTTCTTACGAGTACATGTCTTAACTGGGAAATAGAAAATATGTAGGAAGAACTCAGGAAAATGCAAAAACAGCATATTAGTGTCATGATCCGCTAACATAGAGCAGGATTCGTGATGGTTCGTTACCCGAATCTCAGTGCAAAAGTAACGCTGTCCCTAGGGGGGTGTGGGGCAGGTGGAACTTCTGCGTTCACCAGGAGGGGCTTGGGGTGCCGGAGAGAGGGTACAGGGGGGAGCCAGACTGGGTTGATCAAGTCCAGTCTGGGCAGAGTCCAGGAGAGAGAGAGGAATGCCAGACGGTCGGTGGCACGTCTGAGCCAGGTGGCGTATTACAGTCGTCTCTGCCTCATGGATGGGTTGGAGAGGGACGTAGGTAGGCGGAGGAA
>VZTJ01001847.1:0-74763 GCA_013397795.1 Orthonyx spaldingii
GCAGGGGCACCGCTGCCTCACCAGGGGCACCACCAGGGGCTGCACGGGAATCTCGGCTCTGGCACCTGGAGCAGCTCCTCCCCCTTCCTTCTTCACTAACATTGGTGCCTGCATGTTGTTCTCCTCACATGTTCTCATCTCCTACTCCTCTCTGTCTAGAATTAAAACTGCGTCACAGATTTGTTTTGATTTCTTTTTAAATGCCTTATCACAGAGGTGTTACCATCATCTCTAATTGGCCTAGCCTTGGCCAGCAGCACGTCCATCTTCAGAGCCACCAGGATTGGCTCTGCTGGATATGGAAGAAGCTTCTGGCAGCTTCTCAGAGAAGCCACCCCTGTAGCACCCCCTGCTACCACAACCAGGCAATGCAAAACCAATACAACTGGAAATCATATTTGTAATGCATATATTCATGGTTTTGCACATTGAAACTGTTTTGTAGAAATGCATGTCTTACAGAGTCACTGTTACCAAAGAAGGGGATTCTAATGTGGTGATGGATAGAAGATGCAGCTTGACTAGATGATTGTAGCAGATTCCTTTGAACTGAATAATTTTCTACTCTACTCTACTGTACTCTATTCTGGTTTGGTCTCCCTAGCTTCCTATCTGGAGTAACATTATTCTGGATGGTGATTAACTGGAGTGACTATAAAAATGAATACTAGGAGTAAGAGGTTTTGTTTAAGTTTAGATAGCAGCTATTGTTTTCAATATGGTGAAATTCATTCCAGTGGTTGCAGGACTGGGACCAGTTCATAAACATGCAGTCTGATTTTCTAACAGTAATCCATTGCCTGTGCATTCACAGTCAGTAGCAGAAATAATCAGGATGTAGTTTGTCCTGTTTGCCTCATCTTGTTACCAGTCCTAGAGCAAAGAGTTCTCTGCTTAGCTCATTTGGTAGAACTCAGTGCTGCATGCTTCTGTTCAATGTACAGAAAAAACGTATTATTTTCAGATGACTAGGTATACACATTAGATTGGAAAGATTTGTACATGTTCTACCCCAGTCCAGCATGCTTTCTTGGTTACAAATGTGTATGCCTCATTACCTCTACTCATTTGCCTATAATTTTTCTGCATGGTGATGTAATGTGCAAAGCCCATTGATAAGTAAGCCTTGCAGAGCATATGGAGTGTGGCCAGTTAGTCAGCCAGGGCACACATTCATCTCTGGTGCACATGTTAGATTTCATAACTGTCTGCCAGGACTTCTTAGTTGCAATCAGAGCAGAGGAGGAGAGAGTATAAAAAGATTTAGGTACGTACTCTGCTGCTTGTATCTGTTTAGTGAAGTACTTCTGCTGTATTGTCCACTGAGCTGGGAAATGACTGATCCCAGTTAGACTGACTCAAACGGCCCAAAAGCACTGTGTCCACATTGCTGCTTCTGAAAGTCTGCTGAGCCTCATTAACTTTGCTGGCTCCATCAGATTGCGTTATACTGGTAGTGAAGCTCTCACAACCATCATGTGGCATTTTCTGAGTCTCCTTTCTGCAGTCACTGCCCAGCAAGACTTCGCAACTCTGCATGTGCGATGTAAAGGACCTGCTAACTGCCAGAAAATATGGACAGCTTATGGCTGCTAAAATAAACAAGCAGCTGTGGTCAGCTCAGTAGAGAGACTTTGTAAGCTGAAGGTTACCTCTGCTGCTTTTAAGTGATGGCAAAATGTTGCATGGAAAAGGCAGATATACGAGTCTGTTGTTTTAATGGTTAAAAGGTGTCCGTCTGTTCTTCAACTTGCTGAAATGACAAGAAACCATAGTGATGTGGTTGCTTTTACTATCTTTCTTCATGACGTGGTAAATTTTTATAGCTAAAACACACAAACCATTGTTTAAGCAGAATTTGCTATGTAAAGTGCAGAAAAGTACAGGTATTTTCTATTAAATAGAAATGAGGATCCCCTTACTGTTTAAATTGTCCATTCCCAGCCCAGAGCCCTTCAAAGCAGGAGTTCAGTGCTGTGGGGAGTGGCTGAAGTAGTTTATGTACATGAAAAACACGTGGTCAAAGAATTATGGAATATCCTGAGTTGGATGGGACCAACAAGGATCATTGAGTCCAACTCCTGACCCTGCACAGGACAGCCCCAGTAAACCTACCATGTATGTGCCTGAGAGTGTTGTCCAAATGCTTCTCGAACTCTGTCAGGCTGGTGCTGTGACCACTTCCCTGAGGAGCCTGTGCCAGTGCCTGACTATGCCCTGGGTGAAGATGTTTATGCATATTTCTTCTTTCACGGTTCTGAATTGTATTTTAAAACATAATCTAAGAATACATATAGGACTTTAATTTCAGGAGTTTTGGAGACAGTGGAGGTGGGTTAACTCCTAAATAGAATGTACCCTACCTGTGTGCATCTCTTTTGCTGTTCCAGTTTATTTGGCTGCCAGTAAGGCAGACACAAGACTGTATTTATAAAAGGGAAAAGTTTGACCTGAAAACAATTCAGTCATTAAATGTTGTCCATGCCAAAAAAGTTTGAAACCTTTGTTCTGGAAAAATCATTAATACAAGTCAGTCTGCAGAGGGAGAACTGAGCTTTGCCTGCTTTTATTTGTTTAATCACCTAGTAAGTGACTAAATGAAGGTCTTCACTTTGTTATAAGTTGGGTATATATCACTTGTACAGCATCTGCCATCCTCACGTGCATTGTCTGTACAGGATGAACACTGGTATCACTTCAGCTTTAAGTGTTGTGAATTGAGGGGGTGGGTGGTAAGATCTGAATTGCTGTGTGCAAAGAGAAGAAATTATATGAACTGAATATGCCAACTATGTCTTTTCAGGCTCTGAGGAGTTAGGAAGTGGAAGCTATGGGCATCGGTACATCACAGACACAGTGACTGGTGATGGTGATGTATTTGATGTTGATGATTCAGACTACGACATTTACATAGAAGAGGTAAATGTCAAGATTTCTCTTTGGCACTTCTGTTTTCTTTATCATCTGGATATTTTAAAGTGTCCAGTCCTGTCAGGAAGTTTAATATCTGATATTGTGTGCTCAGATATAGTAATGTGGTCGCTTCTTTTTCTTTGTTGAGGGTGAGTTTGTTCCCTCAGGTCTGTATCTTGAAAGGTATTAATTTCATTTCCCCATAGCATTTTAATTTTACTGAATTGGTGTTTCTTTACTCCCTTTCAGCTCAGACCGCTTCCTGCTATTAAAGGAGGCAACAGAAAATTTCTGGTCGAAACTAAGGTCACACCAGGGTCTAGTTCCAGGCTCCTGTCACGGATCCTTACAACCACCTCTGAACCCACTACATCCACTCCTACCACCACACGACCTTCAACCACAGCCAGGGCGACCACGGCGTGGGCAGCGAGGAGGGGCAGCATGTCCTCTGCCGCGCGCCTCTTTGACCTGTCCTGCGACGAGGCCGTGTGCTCCGCAGACAGCTTCTGCATCAATGACTACGACCGGGGCGGATCACGCTGCCACTGCAACTTGGGCAAAGGAGGGGACACCTGTGAGGAAGGTAGGTTTCTGTGTGCCCACTGCTGCGGGCTGCTCTTTGTCTGCGTCAAGAAGCAGCTCTGCAACGAACCAACCAACGTGGGCTTTCGGAATAGCCAGCTGGGCTTAGTGGATCCCTAAAGATAGGAGCAGCCTCCAGTGGCAAATCACAGTTCAGACATCATCCCCTGTGCTTTTTTTTTCCTTAGTGAGGTGGGAACTAGTTATTCTTCAATAGTTGAATGCAGAACCTATGTAAAGATGCACAGGGGAGGTTAATCCTCCTTCTCCCACCCAAGAATCAGGGGATGATGGAGCAGGTATGTTGTGAATCACTCAGGAGTGGCAGACTCCAATCATGGCACCAACAGCTGGAAGCTGAAAACATTCCACCCCTCTTTGACACTTGCCTTTTGGCAGCAGCTGAAGCCCTGAACCACTCCCATTTTCTGTGTAATCCAGATGATTCTGGTCCCTCAACAGGAATGTGAGAGAGCTCCCATTGTAAAAATATCTCCGGAGGAGACTTTCCCCATGGTCTGCCGGTCTGTAGTGCAGCGCTCATGTCAGGCAGGTTGGGGCAAGGGAGGAACAAAATCTCATCCCCAGTTCAGAAAACATGGCCTGAAGGCTGCGTCAATGTGAGAATGTGTGTTTGTCTCAGTCAGGGCTTGCCACCCATCCAGTTGCTTCTTTTCAGGGCAGCTGAACCATGGCAAGAGCTTGCTGAGCTGAAGGAGGCTGTCCTGCTTCTTCTTCCCTCACTGCCTTCCTGTTCTTTCCCTCTAGAGACCTAAACTCATTCTATTGCAAGGTTAACACTGAGCAGGTCACCTGGTGAGCCAGTCCAGCTCCCTCACCGGGCCATAAGCTGTTCACATTTTCCCGCCCAAAATAATTTTTCTTCTGGTTTGGTGACCAAGGGGTAAGATGAATGCCACGGCTCATGCCAAGAAAATGCCCTGTTGGTTGTGGTGGTGCTGTTCCTCCATCTAAGAAAGGGCTGTTGCATCCCTCCCTCTGCATGCTGATCTGATCTGCCAGGACCCTGCCATACAGCAGAGCATCAGAGACCCATGTTTCTCCTACAGGGTGATGTTAGACCTTTGTGTTGCACAGTGTCATGCATCAGGGATACAGACACTGAGGGTGCTTTATCTTCTTCAAACTGAAGTGCTGGAACAAAGAGAGCTCCTTCTGAAAACAATCTGTTGTGATTCAGCGACGTGGAACAGCTGCAGATGTGATTTTAGGCTTTGATCAAGTCTGAAGAGCTGGGGACTGATTTGAACTGACATGGCCGTATACAACCTGTAAAGCGGTTTGTTAATATCAGTCCTAACCCTGCATTTTTCACAGGGGAGTGTGTTTTACTCCAGAGTAAGCATCATGTGCCAACATGTCTTTGTACTGAATTTGTCTTCAGCAGCCAATATTGTTAAATAATATATTCATCTGAATGGAAACAGACTTTTCTTCACATTCAACAGCTGCCTGGCACTCTGGTCCAATCAATTCTGATTGTGATCAAGACATGAGTTGTTCTCTGCTGAGGTTGCATTCAGGTTTATAGCACCAGTCCCCTTCACCTCAGCCTAAAATGTATGCCTTGCAAGCAAAAACACTAAGAGAACTCTATCAGATTCAAAAACTGAGTGACAAAAACACACTCAGTATTCAAATAGCAAAGAGGAATAGGACTTCTCATCCTTCCTCATTAGACATAAATCCACTGCAAATGTAAGAATTCAGACCTGAAACTCTGTCCTCAGTGTTTCTTAGGAAAATTAGCTGCATAGGTAATTTTACAGGTGACAGCGGCTAGCAGTAAGACATCTCTGATTTTCATTTTGTCTCGGGGTCAGGATCTAACATGAGACAGGAAAGGGTGAGGGTTGATAATGCCATTTGACAAGAGCAATAAAAAGAGCCACTGTTGCAGCCAGGGATGGAAAGAAGCCTGCAGGGATTCTCTTCTCCCTGTCACTCCCTTTAGCTTCTGCCCTGAGCTGACTTGAGAGAAGTGCTGGAAGCTGCTGGGCTGTTATGAGACATCCAGTGATTCTCCAGATGCTGGATGCAGCAGCTATGCGGCAGCAGTGACTAATGCTGCCTAGAGTCTGGCTGTATTTCCCACGTGTGTTTTTGTAATCCTGTAGAACACAAAATTACTTTGTCCTGTCTTTGTTAAATGAATTCTTAAAAGGAGATAAATATAAAGTTGATGGGTTCTGTCTTCTACAGGATGAAAACCTGGAGAAATTTCCTCTTAACCCTGTGATTAAGCTACTGAGCATTATTTGGCCCTCAGTATCCTGTTTCTTTCCAAATTCACCAGGTCCTTGGGAATAAAGGAATTAGATGTAAAAAATGGTGCGAGGACAAGGCAATAGGTTAACTCATTGTTGACTGCTGCTGACTAATGGTTGTCTCCGGAGGAACTCTGCCTTTCATTTCCACCTGATGTTATCTAGTACTAAATGTGTATATTGATTTTTATATGGAAGAAAACTGCTAAATAACATACTTCTCTCTTTGCTTTCCAGATGTTAGTATCCAGTATCCTCAGTTCTCTGGCTACTCATATATCACCTTTGAACCGCTGAAAAAATCCTATCAGACATTTCAAATTACCCTTGAATTCAGGGTGAGTTTAACCAATTCTCAGATAGGTGTTTTAAATTTTATTTACATACTCTGATGTGGTGGACAATAGAACAATAACTTAGCTTCAGTATAGCTTGTAGTGTAAATGTGGTGAACCTGTACATAACCTTCATCTGCAAAGATCTGGCTTAACCTTCAGTGAATTTAAAGGAAGTTTGTAAGCAACTGAAGTGTTTTCATCCATTATTGGTAGGCATTGCATGAGAGAATCCCTGGAACTAGTAATACTGGTATTGTGGACTAGCAGCAGTGTACGTTGGCAAGGTTATAGTCACATGGATGAGCTACAGGCTGAAGTGCACCCAGAATTTTTGTGAATTAGAGTTTGGAAGCGGTATGCAGTACTTTTGTGGATAAGAAACTATGATCCTGTCATACTGAGCAAAACACTGCCCTATATGTAGAGTTCCTTTCCCACCCTGCAGGATTCAAGTGGATGTAATTTTCCCCCTGTGAAATTCGGGTCATGGGCTACTAATACGTTCAGGATACCATGCTACTTGAAATGCAGGTCTAATGTGGGGTACATCCCACACTGGATTGTGTTAGTGCTGTCTGTTCATTACAGATGGAACATGTAGGGCTGCCTTTAGGGACAGTTGCCAAGCTCTTGGATGCAACCCCACTCTCACGTAAAGCAGACCCACCAGCCTCACAGTCTGGGCAGGACATTGTCCCTAAAGCAGCAGCAGTCTGTTGCCTCGGTGGTGATCTTACAATCCTCTGGCAACTTGCCATTTTAAAATGCAGGATGGCTGCAAAAAGCCACTCTGTCAGCTGCTCTGCACATATGGAGAAATGCTGCTAGCACAGGTTGTTTGGCTTGAGGAGTGTCAGTATCATGGAACATGTGAAGTAGGGTGTATGTGTTCATGCGTAGTCAGTCTGATGTGTCTACGCTTACTGGGCTTGCTAGGACATTCTTGTTTTTACTCAGGAGTCTCATATGGGACATGTTTGACAGTCTTTGATACTTCCAGGCTTTTTTTCAGGTCTGATAGTATCATACTTTAAGAGATGGTCTTAAATTGTTTAACCATTAAGGCAGCTACTTTCTAAGTTCTTCAAATGTAGTATTCAAAACTGATCAAACAATTCTGATTCTACAAGTTAAAAACTCAGTCTGAAAAATGATGACCTTTTTCTGGAGAAAAGTCCCCCACTGCTGCTTGCTTTTATCTGTAATTTTGAGGCTTTGATTTTTCATGTTGATGCAATGATTGCAGGCTGAATCCGAAGATGGTTTGCTGCTGTACTGTGGAGAAAATGAACATGGTCGTGGTGATTTTATGTCACTGGCAATTATCCGACGTAGCCTCCAGTTCAGGTAAAACCTCCATCCTAAATCTGATGTAAAGAGAAGGAGCTACTGCTGCCTTCTGGGACTGCAATGTGTGATGAATATCTCCAGTGTCTTTGACTTCTGCCCCATACAGTGAACAAAATGGACAGTATAATTTCATTTAAGAGTTTTTTGATCCTTTTTTCTCTCATCCTTCTTTAGTATGTGAACATGTGCCCTGTTGAGCTCTTTTATTCAGACCTCAGTGTAAAGGCAGAATGATCAGTTTTCTTTAAGGCATGTGTCTGAGGCTCATAGCTATATTACCAGAAATGTCAGTGAGCCACTATATTTGCTAAGCTAATGGTATATTGATGCTATATTGAGTCAGTGTTTTTGTTTCACAGCCAAAGACTTGCAGGTAACGTAGCAAAATAAAGGATGTAATGCCAGCAAGGGACCAGGAACTTCATCTTATATACCTCGTTTCGATGAGAGTTGCAGGTTTTTTAAATGAAGATGGAGAGTGTTCAGTAGTCTGATAGATATGAAGCAAGAAGTATGAAAGAGTATTTCCAGGACCTCCTTACTTGGGAGGGCTAGTCCTTTGAAAGTGGAAAATAACAAAGTGGGTGATGTGCCTTAGTTGTGTTTCTGTTCATCTGCACTGCATGACAATCAGGGAAAACGGTACATTTTGTGCACATTCAGCTCTCCTGGAGGTCTTCCTGTCAATCAGTGCTGAGTTTCAAATAGACTAGCGGAGTTATTAGTGTAGCACCGCCTTTCACCAGGGAGCTAGAAAAATTCCCAGGAGAAATTACTGTGATAGCAGGGACTCAGATTGTAATACCCTCCATCTTGAAACAGTTTCAGCTGTTGGCAAGTTTAGCAATGTTCTTGGTATGAACAGAGAATGCAAAATCTCCACTTTGGAAAGAATGAAGTTGGAAACTTGGAACAGATCATATGTAGACCTGCTGTCTCATTTTCCTGTGTTAATATGCAGTGTGGGAGAGAGAGGTCCCCAAGTGCTAAAAGAATATTTGGAGTTTAAAACCAGCTTTGGTCATTTGGTTAATGAAAGATTGTCACCTTGCCCTCTCTGTCTCATGCTCCTAGATTCAACTGTGGCACTGGAGTTGGAGTCATAACGAGTGAAAACAGAATCAAGCTGGGGAACTGGCACAGTGTCACGTTGTTCAGAGATGGGGTGAATGGCTGGCTCAGGATGGACAACAATGCTCCAGTGACAGGAAAATCTCAGGTTGGTAATCCTGCCCCTGCAGCTCAATCTTGGGATCTCTCAAGGTTATGATGACTTTTTTTTCCTGCCACCACAAGTCTGATCAGATTTAAAAGGTGCAGTTTTATTTGCTGGTGTTAGGACATTTAGTGAACTAGGATCAATGTACAGATTACTCTTCCAACTACGTAGTCTAGAAATGACAGAGCTAAATATCTCGGGACTGAATCCCATTACAGTTTCCCTGTTGTCCTCCATGTTTGCTCTGCCACCCTTCCACTACCTTATGCCAGTCTCAAACACAGGCTATTAGCAGTTTGCTGAATTGTACAGCTGCTGTCCCTGATTGCTTTGTTTTTCAAGCCTCAGAGAGCTGCTATGCTTCCGCAGACATAAAAATTAATTGCATATATGTAAATGAGTATATATTTATGTATAATATGCATATACCCACACAGGGTTTGTATGCAGAGGTGTAGTTACATGCATATTCTGGACATAGATTTAAGCGTAGTAATGGAGATAGACATTCTGCCCTGACCTATGTTAACACCAGCAAGTTCATACAAGGCTGACAAGATAAAATATTACAGATGAAGATGCCTTGACTTGCTCATCTGTTACCAGGCCAGAAAACAAAATTAAGGTACTGGAAGAAAAGGCAGTTTCAAATTGTTTCAGATGTCTTTCCTTTGATGGCCACTATTAGCATGCCATACCTAGCTCTGAAAGAAAGCAGCTTCAGACATCTTATTACTTTTTACTTTCATGTGCAGGCACCGAAGGGTAAAAAATTGCAGTGCATTGAGTTCTCATCAGCTGGAAATGACAGAGGAAGGAATTTCAGTGTGTCATGTGTTGCTGTTACCAATGCTGTGAGGCTGTGCAAAGGGCAGATGTGAATCAGGAGAGATGTGTACAGTTTCTGCAGTGCACTGTGCAAGTGAACACCTGCAGACTCAATAACCTCAGCTTATTTGGCCTGGCAAAATACAGGCTATGGTGGTAGAATTTATTGTTATAAACACTGTGGGGGTAGGGCAGGGATGAAAAGTCCGGAAAGCTTTTAGGCTATAGGTCAATGCTGTCAGAAGCACAGATTGGTAAATACTGACCCTGAATAACTGAGAATTTTGAGTATTTTCTTTTAAAGGTCTGTGAGGTTTGGAAAGAACTGTTGAGTAGGAGGCAAAAGTTATATTTTGATCAATTTGTGGAAGGAATTTTGACTCAGTTGCCCACAGTAGAATGGAGTTTGAATTAGTGGTCCAAAAAAGTTCTGTTGGTTTTTGATTTTTTTGTTCTTTCCTGTGCACTGTAGCACTGTTAGTTGTATGTGTAGCTTTTTATAGACTTGTTAAAGCCAGAAAAAGAGATTGGCAGTAAAATTTAGCAATGGCGAAGTGAGCACAACCCTACTGAAGTTGTGATTTTACTAGCTGACCTTTTCTTTATTTTTTACCTTTTTTTTTTTTTTGTCATTTCATTGTTATTCATTGCTAAACACTTGCTGGGTTCTGTCCAAAAGACAGTATCTTATTGGTCTCTGTCTCTCAGGACTTTGGGTTTAGAAGACAAACAGTTTTGGGCAAAAGTAAAGGAAGAAATTGCAGCAAAAGATAGACCACAATTTTTCCTCAAAATAGTGGTTTTTGGTCTTTTTTATTGTGCTTTCAGTAGTTCTTGTTATTGTGATGGTATGCAGGTGAAAAAGATTGATTTCAAATGGTGGACTGATTTGGGGAATGACTAATGAAAGGGCTTACCAATGAACAACCCACATATTCCCTGACACAATTCCTAGAGGACAAAAAATTGATTGTAAACCACTGTGGCTTAATGAGTTCTCCTGCGTTATATCTGTTACACAGCATGCTGTGCTCTGCTCTCCCTTCAGGGCCAATACAGTAAAATCACGTTCCAGACTCCCTTCTACGTTGGCGGTGCTCCCAGCGTGTACTGGCTTGTCAGGGCCACCGGCACCAACCGCGGGTTCCAGGGCTGTGTCCAGTCACTGAGCATCAATGGAAAAATAATTGATATGAGACCCTGGCCATTAGGAAAAGCTCTCAGTGGTGCTGACGTTGGTAAGTGTAATGGTGTGGGGTCTTTAATCAGTGAATAACCCAGGGTTACCTTTTAGCCTGTTGGAACAAATTGAGCAACAGTCCAGGTTTGAGAGGTGGAAAGTGTGTTCTCTAGAGGTTTCTGGCCTGGTTTCCTCTGTGCCTTTGCACAATGCTCTTGCTGGGTCTGTAGTGGGACAGTTCATCACACTGTGCAAGCAACCCCTTTGTGGACACACATACTGTGCACTATAAATAGTAACCCCATTTTCATGAGTAAACAACAAGATCTGTGTTGCAGATATCATTACAACTGCGCCGGTATTTCTGCCAGCATCTCTCAGGACACCTCTTCATGCCCCCAGCTGACACAGTCGTGTCATCAGAAATCAATAGTGTGTATGCTGAGCTTGCATTTGAAACAATATGGACCCAACAAAATGTGTTTTGCCTAAAGACATCATTGCACTTGTCCAAAGTAATACATGGATCTCTTAGACCCACAGCAGTCCTGTGGCTGTTACAGAGAGCTTTCTGTGTTACACCCAACCACTGCTGAAGCATATGCGCTTTCCTGTATACCATCCTTTGTTTTGCTATTCAGAGTCATGGTGTGATTTAAAAATAGCTTGGAATAAATACTTCCAGCGGCTTTATTAAGTGTTATTATAACATTATCTTCCCTTCACAGAGTAAAAGATGGAGAAGTAGGGAAGCTAATTAACTAGTCCTGTCTTATTTATTCATTTCACCCCTGTAATGGGCACTTGACAAAAGGCAGGGCAATAAAATCCTTGCTGTAATGATCTCCCAGTCTAAACAGTTTGAGAGTAAGAGTGAACCCAAGACAGAAGGCAAATGGTAACAGCAAGAAACAGATTCCATATCACTGTACTCTCCTTGTCATGCTTCAGCCACAAAGTCATCTTTCTTCTCTTCTGTAGCTGTGCATTTGACATCCCAAGAAGGAAATGATTTATGAGAAACTTCTTAACAATTGTTCTGTATTCTCTAGATATCATGACCAAACTTCTGTGCAATATAGGGGTAGAACAGACTGGCCCAAGAAACAGTTGCTGAAAAGAGTAAGATTTTGGAAGCAGAGTGTAATTTCACGATAGAGTGAGAACCATGGAATTTAGACAGATGAAAGCCCTGCTGAACTTCTCTGAGCCCTAATCTCTATTGCCTTTTGGGATGAAGCTAGCTTCACTCCCATCCATGAATGCTCCACATACTACTGCATTAGCAATAAACGTCAATGAAAATACATGCTGTGCTCTGCCATGTGTGAGTTGAAACTGACTGATAAAGCCTTACTGTCCTTGTGTGACTGCACACATTTATATGAAACTGTACCAGAAGAGACCTGCAAAGAATAGGTCATGTAATTTTAACTTAAAATAAAAAAATTGTGAGTAAACCCTGCTAGGGTTTAGGGATGACTTTTGCCAGTCAATCTCTTGGATTTTTTTTTCTATTGGCACAGGGTATAAATCAGGGATGCTGTGCTACATGGAACACAGAACTGAGGATGGGAAGGAGAGGGGTCCATCCCTCCCTGTGCTCTTTCATCTGGCTACAGCAGAGGTCCTGCTGGATCATGAGCTGAGGGACCAACAGAGGAGGCAGTGCATGTGGTTTGGAGTGGGCATGGCAGGACCCTGGACTCCTGCTGCAGCCTCCCTCCTTCTTCATCTGCCGTTGCAGCCAAGCATATGCAGCTATCACACTTGTTGTTTGCCTCTTTAACATAGTCATCTGGGCTGGCCCAAAGGCTGTGAAAAGTCACTGGGACATTGGGAGAGCAGCCTGTCCTTAAATACCAAGACTGCTCCAGTTCAAGCTGTTTCTCAAACCAGTGATCCCATGACTGGTCCTATTGCTGTTATCTTTGGTGTTCTTTTCTGTTTCTCAAAGGTTTTGTTTAACTCTGATCTGTTTGAACACACTGCCAACGTTGATTAACACTGCAGCAGATGCAGCAAAGATGAGCGTTGTTTTGGTTTTCTGTTTGTGTCTTCACACCTGATACATAGAGATCCTTGTTTACATGTCTTGGCTCTGTTTCCTTGCCTGTAAAATAGAATTAGTGCTATTCTGTCAGAGTCATGATAATTGGTGAGTATATGAGGGATCTGAGGGACAAGATACCTGTCCTGCCTTCGTTCATTTGTGACCATTACCGTGAAGACCAGAAGGGAAAAAGGTATCAATGAGCACTGCCAGCAATCCATATCCCATGGCTGGGCATGGGGCAGATATAACTGTCCCCTTCAACGGAGAAGGAGTGTTTTTTTCCTTCTGGGGGTCTTTGTATGTCTTGTCTGCGCTTCTCAGGTTAGCCCTGGAGTCCTGTGTCACCACTGCTGTACTCAGACCTTCCCTCCATACAATGAAAAGTGAGCCTGGTAGGGGATTTGCAGATGTGCAATACGAGACAGTCTAGTCTGGCAGGGAGGTGTACCAGATGACCTGTGAGTTGTTACTGGTTCTGTTGTGAGTTAGTTAGACAAGGTTGTTTTCCATGGTGTAGAGCAGAGTGATTGGGATGGACTGGCACATCAGCCATTTACATCTGCATACTTGTCTGTGGTTTTCTTTCTGGCTTTGGGATGGGAATCCAAACTGCAAAGCTGGTACTGTACAAACGCCAATGTCTTACTGAAGATATGTAGAGACCTGCTCTGGAAACTGTCCTTGCAATCACAGTGCTGTGTTTAAACAAAACAAAAAAGGCATATCCCCTTCTTGCAAAAGTTTTTCAAGACTTCTCTTAATCACCTCAAATTGCAAAACTGTTCCCCAGAGTCTGTCAGAGCTGCCTCATGAAACTTTTGTCATCTCAGAGGTGATGCTCCAATGTGCCTCAAAATAAATGTGTAATTCTTAGTTTGCCACAAAAACACTAAACCTGTCCAAAGGGTGTGCTTACAGTTGTACACTGCGAAAGTCTTCTTTGATCTTTCTTAATGTATACAGTTTGTTACTATTGACAAGGAGAGAGTTATTTGATCAGAAACTAAAATAAAGGAGAAAAATTCAACAAGACCTTCAATCAGATGTACATTTGACAGTTGCATAATCTGACTTTATAGATATCAGTTTTAAGAAGCAAATGAGAATTTATTTGTTCTACAACAATTTCATCTAAAATCCAGCAAGAAGAAATAATCTCCTTGCTATTTAAGTTGATGTGCCAGCATAGTAGAGATGCTTCCTAAAAAGCCCATATGCTGATGATGTGGATCCCTTTTAGTGTGGACAAGAGGGCTGACAACCTCATTTTAGCTAATAAGATTAGTTGATGGTGATTAACACCTGCTATGCTCAGCATGGCATGAATTTACAGTGAACAAAGGAGCACTTAAGATAATTGAAATTAAACAAGGCATGGTGCTTGTAAACAATCTAGAGAAATTTGTATTTTATGAGAAAATAGATAGGAAGAAGAGCCAACAATAAGTAATCCAGGGAATGATTGAAAGTTACATCTGTCATGGTTTGCTTGTAAGGGCTACTTTCTACTATTTGTAAAGTCTCTTGCTGGTCTGATATTAAAAAAAAAAAAACCCAAACTAATAATCAAGTTCCCTTGTCTAAATTGCACACCATTTGACAAATTGGGAAAGAATCTAGGCCAAAGACCAAATTGTGTTGGTTAGTAGAAGCAATCAACAGCCAAATAAATCTTCTTTGACAGACTTCTCTGATAAATCAATGTTCTGACTCCTGTGTTTAGGTGAGTGTAGCAGTGGCATCTGTGATGAGGCAGCCTGTATCAACAGTGGCACCTGTACTGCGAGCAAAGCAGATTCTTACATTTGCCTTTGCCCTCTTGGATTTAAAGGTCATCATTGCGAGGAAGGTGAGTGGGTGCTGGGATGCCTCTTTTTCTTTGTGTGTGTTATTTAGTGTTCAATGTGTTTTCCACTTAGAGACACCCAAGGAGGTCTCATCCTGTTACACTGACAGAAGAGAATGCTTCTTACTTCATCTTTTTAAAGTCACATGCTGAAACCCTTCCCTTACTGCTTTGGAGCTACATCCAGCTCCTTCATAATCCATGATTCTCAAACCTCTTTTCTTATTTAAACTAACTGTACTTAAGCATCTCAGAATTCCTGTTCAGAAGTTAAAATAATGTACCATTTCACAGCTGCACGTTAACTCTAAAAAAATACCCACCTTTCTCCTAAAACCAGTGTCAGTTGTATATTTTGAATTGTAAAGGGTCCAATGTCAATCTCCTGCTAAAATCAGAGCAAGTAGTAAAATACATGTGGCATTATTTCTATGCTGTAGAGCTTTTCATGCCACAACCCATTATGTCCATGCTTGCTACTTTGAAAAATACTAATATGAAAAACTAAAGAGAAGGTACACAATGCTTTATAGTACAAATATATCCCTGAAAAGGAAGGGATTAAGCAGTATTGGGTAGGATTAAAAATTATTTTTAATTTAGATGAAAAAAAATTCAGGTTGTTTTGCTAAGGTTTAGCTTTAAATACTTAACCAAAGGACCAGACACTGGTTAGTAGGAGCCAAGCCTTTATGTTTGAGCCTCAAGTGACCTGTTTGTGATTTCTGGATTTCCAGCACTCACCTTGGCCATACCTCAGTTCAACGAATCCTTAAGATCATTTGCTAGCACACCCTGGCCCTTGGAACCACAGAATTACCTTTCCTTCATGGAGTTTGAGCTGACATTTCGTCCAGATTTAGAGACTGGTGTCCTTTTGTACAGCTATGACACAGACAGCAAGGACTTCCTCTCCATTAACATGGTGGCTGGCTACGTGGAGTTCAGGTTCGACTGTGGCTCAGGAACGGCTGTGATCAGGTAAATGGTATTGCTTATGTTTCCTTCCCCAAAGTGCCGTGGTACTGATCCAGGAGAGGAGTGGACTGGAAAGAGTCACAGCCTATGATGAGGTGTGCCAGCCCCTTGGTCTCTAGTGCCTACTTCTAAGGAAGCACAGAAACACTAGAAATGTGGTCCGGGGGATAGGATTTTCTTCCTACATCAGTTTATGTTTCAAGGCTTTGCGTTTTATCTTACTGCAGATGTTACATTTGTGTCTGCATGGTATTGCAATAATTCCCTTTTTGCTCCCGTGACGTTGCAGCATAGCTACTTAGGGGACCTGTAAATGTTTTATGCATATATTTTCTAGCCACAGGATTTCACAATATTGGCACTTCTGTGAGCATCCTCCTGTCTGGTTTCCAGTTCCAAGCAGTAGGTGCCAGGCTGGAGGTGGCACAAGAAGATAAACCTCCAGGTCCCTCCACTTCCTCATAGTGCTGTTTTTTGAGGGACCTGAGGCTAGTATTCAATTCATACAACATAAGTTGTCTAAAAGGTAAATACATGGTTTAAACTAGTCACCCAGGTTCCCAGACAGACCTTCTGAGAATGACTCATTGCATCCTAAAATTAATGTCTAGGAGGAAAGAAGCAATGAAATGCCTCAAAAATGCTGCTCCCTCTCCCTATGTAACTGAATGCCCAATCGCTGGGCAACTGTTCCTGGGCCTTCTGAAAAAGCACAGGGCTGAACAGAAGCACTCAGTATCTTGGATATCACCCAGGAGGCTGCCAGTTTGACCAGGCTGACCTGATATTTAGAAATGATCTGTATGAAGCTTATGCAAAATGTGTACGCTGTCTGCAAGTCTTGCATACCAATGATTCCTGTGGATGGACATCAGGAATTTTGACTATACTGTGAATAGGGAAAATGTATTGATTTTACACTGAATGAGGACTCAAGCAAACAAACCCATTCAGATGACAAAATAAGAGATGAAATTTCAAGGGAGCGAATGCAAAATAATGCACAAGCCTAACAATGCACAGCTGTAGAAAAGCAGTTAGTGTTGTCAGACAAAGATCCTGGAGTCATCGTGGATAGTTCTGTGGCAGCAACAGCAAACCACTCAGAGACAAATACAGAAACCTAAGTACAATGCAGAGAATTATTATGAGTGGAGTAGGGAGGAATGTCTCTGCTAAAGGCCACAATGCATCCTGTCTTTAAAACTTGCTGCTATTTTGGTCACTTAATTTCAAAAGAAATTAGCAAAATTTAAAAAAAAGAGTAGTTTTGACATCTAGGAGAGGGAATGAAACAGCTTCACAAATACAGCAGGACCTTTCAGCCTGGAAAAGAAAGAGTTTGTCAGAAGTATGATAGAGGTTTTTAAATTATGAACGGCATGGAGATTAGTGAGTATTCTGTATTTTTTTTTCAATATGCAAAGAAAATAAGAAATCAAAGGAAATAAGACTTTTTTTCTTTGAGTTTTGTTTTTTTTTTTTTTCAGACAGCACATAAATAAGTTGTGGAAACTAATTGTCACAGCAAGTTACAGATGCCAAAACTATAAATAGGTTAAAAAAATTGGACAAATTTGAAGAAAGCTCCATTGAGGGAGATCAAACACAAGTGTATGGATGCAGCCTCTAACTCAGGAAATTGCTAAATGACAAGTTGCCAGAAGCTGGGAGGATATATCAAGGGAAGAATCACTTCATACTTGCACTATTCTATTCTCTTGCTGAAAAGTGGCAGAAATAGCTAATTTTGGAGACCTTTTCTCCAACTCAGAATAACCCTTCTTACAATAGCCTTCAATCTTTACTGATTGCAGCCTTCTAATTCCTCTTACTGGCAACCATAACATATTAAAGTAGAATTTTTTTTCTTCCAGGAATATTGTAGCATTTCAAAACACCTTGTACTATAGTTTAACTGATATGGAGGATTATAAAAAGTGGCAAGAGCCACAAGCATATGCCTGGGAGTGGAAACTGCCCGTTTCTGTTGGAAAGCAGAAGAGCAAGCTGTATGCCAGCTACCACTTGAGCTACATGCCCTGGAGGAAAAAGAGCATAGTGGGATAGCTCAGTAATGGGTGAGACTTGTGGGACCATCAGGCTGTCATTGAAGGTTGTCCTGTTAGCTCTTTTTTCTAGATAAAATGTGCAACTTGCACCCTGTCATCAGCTCTGTCAGTGATTAAATAAGATAAATAGATTCCCAGTTTTTCATGCCTGCCTGGTCAATGTCCACTTAAAAGTCTGTCTTCATCATACTGCTTCGTGCCTACCATTTGTCTTTAACAGGGCTGTAACTCTGGACATCCTTGATACCTCTGCCGTAGGATCACCAGGCTCTTAGATATTGCAATAAAACCAGAATGCAGCCATAACATCTTTATAATTAGGATGAGGCAAGCTTATTTGTGTATGTCAGCAGCAGCAGTAGGAGACCTGATGCTGGTGAAGGTTGTGTTTTTCCTGATGTATCCCAGGATGGAAGCAGCACAGTGTGCACTGGGGACTCCACAGGGAGAAGGGATGCTGAGTGGGTAGACAGATGCAGAACCTGAGCACTGAAATGTCTCAGAGGAGAAGTTGTTGGGATTTCCCTAGGATTTGCCTTGGTTGAGCATTCACAAGATCGAGGTCTTCATGATCTGGTCTGTTTTTTAAGCTTTGGTTTACATAGGAAAAAGTAACCCCACATCACGTGGAGAGCCAGGAATGTTCAAATGCCAGAAGGAAGTGTTACCAAACTCATGCTGGTTTCAAAAAGCCTATGATTCCAAGAAGTAGCTTGCAGCTCTGAAGTGATGACTCTGCAAGGCTTAATCATCACTGATTGTAATTAAATCTAGCAAAGCTGGAGGCTTAGCATGATGATGACCTAAGCAGCAGAGAAGATAATGTTTGTATTGCCAGTTACTATGTAGCCAAACCTATCTCCTTCCCTTATATGTATGCATTGACTTCTTCAAGGTGATTAGATTCTGTTAGCTATTGATTTACTCAAGATAGTTAAACCCTAGACAGTGCTACATAAGAAGGAGGACAAGTGACTGGCATTGCTTGATGGTATTTTTTATGGAGGTTTTCTGAACCAAGTGTCATTCAGAAATGTCAAGTAATATTGCCAGCATCATCAAAACAGGTAAAAAAACAGCTTTAAGAAAATTTGAAGCATTGAAAAAATACAACAGAAAAGTTTCAAAACTGATGTTGATTGTTAAGAAAAAAAAGTTGTTATGTTCACATTTTCAAAATTATATAATTTTTTTGGCCAGTATTTGAATCGCTATTGACTCACTATTCCAAATTACAATTTTTTTCCTTTTTTTTTCATTTCAAAATGTGGGGTTTTTTATTTTTAAATGTAAGTATACTGAAAATACAAAACATTGTTTCATCCCCAAAAATTCTGTGCTTTTTCACTGGAAGCTAGGAAGTCTTAGGGGTCCTAGATAACACAGTTCTGATTTTTCCAGCTTGGCTGGTCAATCAAACATAAGCTTCCAGTCCTCCTGGAGGAAAGGCTGCAGCATCTCACTTAGACATAAAATGCTTTAACCAGTGTAGTAAAATGACATTTGAAAACAAGACACAAAGATCTATAGAACTTGTGAAGGGGAATGTGGTTTTGCCGTTCATACAGGCTGCTATTCATGTCAGTGCTGTGCCAGTAGAGATTGTAAGAGCTGTTTAAAAATGCTTCCTTTGAGACTGGTGAACACTTTGCACAACTGGGGATTATTGTTCCTAGCCAAGATCTCATCACATCATTAGGATCATATTTTAATTACTTCCCTTTTATGTACAGCGTCGGGGCTGCACATATGTGTGTGTGTAGATGTCAATGTAACAGGATGCATAAATAGACCAACATAAATAAGCCAACACAAAGTAGTTCTGTTTTAAAAGAGGATGAAGAATGTGGGACTAGACCAATCTTTAAGTGGGAAGCTTTTTGTGAAATGAGGATATACAGCTGAGGCAAAAATTCATTTGTACACGATAAATGACTGAGCAGAAAAACTAGCACAGAGGTAGCTAAAGTGTGTGCTGATGATAGTGTTTCATTTATAAATAAAACTAGAGTGCTTGTTATTTGCTCTAGAAATATGGTCTTTGCTGATGGGGCTCGGAAGATTGTTACTTCCTTATAAGGGAAGGATCACAGTGGCTGATATTTATTTTTTATTTAGAAAATCATCCCAGAGGACTTGACTTTTTAACATCACAGGGCATCAGAAAGGCGCACAGTGTTACATGCTTGAAAATTTTCTTGCCCTTAAAACAGGAGTGAAGAACCTGTCAGTCTGGGTCAGTGGCATGAATTGCGAGTGTCTCGCACAGCAAAGAATGGTATCCTACAAGTGGACAAACAGAAGCCAGTGGAAGGGATGGCAGAGGTGAGCTTATGGCAGACTTTTCTGGAATGCAGCTGTTGGACTGTAAAGTGACTGCATGGTAGACTGCACGGTAGACTGTGTGGCCTACTCTCAAAGCTCTTACTGGCTTAAAACAGTGTACACATTAGGACAACATTTTCTTAAGCCCAGAGTTGGGAATTTGTGCATAAGGTCTCCCTCTGAGGACAAGGATCACTGTAAAGGCAGGGATCCAACTGAAATCCGACTGTACCTGCTCCTGACATGTAACTGGACTTACATTTTTGTGTCTGGTTCATATATCTTCCCGAGCTTCTTTTCTTGGTACTTGTTGTGGCTAAGTCTGTTGAGCAATGTGTGCACTATGAGAGTTGTCATTTGGAGAAGTATGATGCTGAAAAGTATGTGCCCAGTCTTTTTTTGCCTATTTATGAATATTGTCCTGGAAAGGTGGGCCAGAAGAGAATTGTTTCTTTTGTCTTCTTCTTGGAAAAGTAATTTGCAGGCCAGAGTAAGGGCTGGAATAATTCAACAGTTGATGACTTGCTTTTTGTTCTTCACTCACCAAGTGATCCTAGGGAGTCAAATTTGTAATAAAGTGAAATTGTACTTTTACCAAACAGGATATTCACTCTAAGCACTCAAATGCATGCACAGAGGTACATTTTCTCTCTTGATAGTACCTGAGGCTAGACCTGCTTAGAAAATGTCTTTTACTCTTTCCTAGTGGAGAGTGCAGACAGAAAACTAGACTCCAGGTTGTATAGCAGAAAAATCCCATAGCCAGCTTTTCGACAAACCGGGAACCATTCATCAAAGCTTTGATTTTTCTTCAAAAATTTAAATAAATTGCAATTCCAGTTGTCTGTCAGAAAACAAATTGAGTGAGAAACATTTGACTGGAGCACTCAAGACTTTCTTTAGATAGATGGGTTAAGATGAACACTCCCATTCTTTTTCTCTTAAGTGTTGCAGTGCAGTGCTCCAGGAGGAGGGTGACTGGGAGCTGCCAACCATGAAAGCACAGAAGCTTCTGCAGGACTGGAATTACACAGTTACTCTGTCTTTAGCTGTTAAATGTCTTGCAGTTTACTCCAGGACCCTGAATATTTTCATCAGGTATCCTGAGCAACTGCTTCTGGTAATTGATGCAAACTCAATGTTTCATTTAGCCCCATAACTTACAGTAGGTTATCTCTTAGATGTTGAAAATACTGAATGAGTCTCATTTGAATGAACTTTGCTCTGATTTTAGCTTTATGAACATCATTCTGGTTGTAGATTTACATCAGTGTACCTCAAATCTTCACAAATAAACCTAGATGTGCAGTCAGAAAACACGAGTCAGTTTCCTTTCTTTCTTCCTTCAGTATTGCCATTTTGAAATACTTGAGATTTTTCATTTGCTTCTGACTCGGATATTGTAAAGTCAGTTGAGAGTGTCCTACAATGGCTTTCTTGATAGAACTTTACGAAGAAGAAGTATTGAAGTAAGCTATAACATCTAATGTAGGGCTGTAACAACTCCTGCAGGCTAATCTGAAGATACAAGCATAGTTCCAGCTACTCTAATAAAATGTTATTCTGTGTTTCTTCTAGGGCGCTTTTACACAGATTAAATGCAGCTCTGAAATATTTATTGGTGGAGTCCCTAATTATGATGATGTGAAGAAGAACTCTGGGATCCTCAGACCCTTCAGTGGGAGCATCCAGAAGGTGTGTGCCCAGAAAAACACGCTGGGGGCATTTATTTCTATTGCATCCAGTGAATGCTTTATGTGAAAACCTGCCCTTATTCAATTGGCAGTATTCAAAATAATCTAGGATTTCACCTCAGGAGCCCACCATTAAGTGGTTAAACAATTATTTCACAGTGCAAAGTCTACCCAGTGTGTTCTTACACCACAATGGAGATGCACACCTTACTGCTTTCCCCTCTTACAATTTTATATAGGGCATGTGAGTGGAGGAGATGTTTTCCATTGTTAGCGGACATTAGGGATGATGTTCCCATGTGGTCAGCTGAGCATCAGTGCAGTTCTTTTCTAGAATATGTAAATTCATAATCAGTGCTAGTAAATAATCAAATGAAAGTTCAAACTGAACTAACATTTTTCTTTCTAAACATACTTAAAATAACTTGGATAAAGTTGGAAGGTTGGCCCTGAATCCTCACAGTTTTAGAGGATTGAATTATTGCATCAGATTAATGCAAAAAAATAACAAATAAAACTAAATTTTTAATAATAGTTTTTATTAAAAAAATTTTAAAACTATGGTACATCATGTTAACAATTGCTCCAGGACAGAAAAGCAATTGTAGTTCAGTGTAAATGGTCTCATCACTTGGTCTGACATTTTTTACTGTCTTTGCCAGCTGTCCAGCAGAAAACATGAAGTTCAGGAAAACTGGGGGAGTGAATAATAGTGATGGGAACAGGACAGATACATGAACATCATTGGGAAGGTAGATGACTAAGTACAATACATTTTGGGGTGCAAGACAGAGAGCCTAGGAGCAATTAATACAGGTTACCATTACAAGGTGGGGGGTTGTACACTGGAGTAAAGGCACTAATAAGGATTGGAAAATGTGGAGTGTGAGCCCTTATCTCTATGATGTACTTAGTAAGGTGGGTTTGTATTCTCAGAGGACTGAACGGGATGTCAAGGAAGAGTATTGACTGCATTTTGGGGACTGGGGACGTTTAGTTGCCTGCTTCACATACAGTAGGATTTTGGAGAACTATACAGAAATAGAGCTGCAAACATGACCAAGTACTGGAAAATATGCAGTGTATAGAAAGATCTAAGATCACTATCTATTTAGTTTAATCAGATAAGGCTGAGAAGTGACTTTATTGTGGTCTTCTAGTTCCTACATGAGAATGAGATTTCTTTGGATACATGGTGCTGGAATTATGCGGACAAAGACATGATGAGAAACTAGGGTGGGGAACTGAATATAAGTTTAAAATCAGAAACTAAAGGCATATTTTTATGAGTGCAGGCTTGTTGACCTCTGGAACAATGTAGTCAAAGTTTAGAAAGGAGCCGAAAACATAATGAAGTGTTGCCTGGTCCATTACATGACGGGACTGGATGTTTTTCTGCTGTTGAAGTTGTGTTGTGTTTCATGCAACCTCTTCTCTGAGTAAGATCCCCTAAGGTGTATTGTCTGAGTTATGCAGGAGCCAGAGCAACTATTACCTTTCTCATTTCTGGCCTTAAAATCTATTGTTTGTTAAGATGTGCTTGTTTTGATGTAGCTGAGGTCAGATGCTGTGCCTGCGTGCAATCTCTCTTGCCAAGATGTCAGCTGAGATTATACACGTTGGTTTACTTTGGAGAACATATGCTGCAGACATATTGGAAAAATTCCAACATTTAGCATTTCTCTTCCATTTATATACAAACAGTTTTGTGAAGTCATTATTTATGTTTTTCATCCATCTTAACTCTAGCTTCTTTCAGGCAAGATGAGATACTAGAAAGCAATAGAAAATGTGAAAAACAAGCTGTTCTCCTTAGTATTTCTGTTGTCAACACTCATCTCCTGGGGGGGTTTTCTGATTTCAGAAATACTTTTCCTCAGCAGTGCTCATCTAATTTTACCATCCTAGCTCACAGTTCAGCTACAAAGCATTGCACCTGTGTTCAGGCACAAGCCTGGTAAATTCCACACAGCTTCACCCCATACAGGGGTTGCCTAAGGCTGTTTCAAGAGACACAAAAGAGATTAATCTCCAGTGGATCAGGGTGAGCAACACTATGAGTTGGATGTCTGCAACTGGAAAGCATGAAAGAAACAGGGTTTGGGCCAAGTTTTGAGAGTTACATTTCTCTGAAGTCTTTCAGAGGAATCTTGTAACTAGCAGTAGGATACTCTGAATCTGGATGTTTTTACAATGTGTTTTCACACCTTTTTTTTTTTTTTTTCTTTTTAAAACACATAGATTATCTTGAATGACCGGACAATTGACGTGAAACAGGATTTCACTTTTGGAATCAACCTAGCAAATACTGCCCACCCCTGTGTGACCTCACCATGTGCAAATGGAGGCACCTGCATTCCCAAGAAGGACAGCTATGAATGTGACTGTCCCCTGGGCTTCGATGGACAACATTGCCAAAAAGGTAACAATGGCTGGATATCAACGCAGGGATCTGGAGCTGATCACAAAAGTAAGGAAGATTTAGCACCTACAACTGCTGTTGTACACATGCCTTGAAATAGAAACCCTGGAGGCCAGAGCTCCCCTTACATCTGTGCACTTTCCATGTATCTAGGGAAGAATTTGTTTTGTTATTTAGGAATGTAGTAACTGTTATCCCAGCACGGGGCTAGGATCCGTAGATAGCAACCTGGTATCTGGTTGCTTGTGGTGAACAACACTGAACACTAACAGTTCACACACCTCCCTAATTGTGCAGTGCTATACAAAGGGGGAATTCCTGCCAGGGTCCAGCTAGCAGTTGTGTTACATCCTGAAGCATGAGCATGGATAACCCTTGTAATTTTATCCTCCATACAGCTGACAGCAAATGCTGTTCTCAAACACAGGAAGGTCTACTCCTGTTTTAGACATTGACTGCTCTGATGGTGATTTCCCCATCTGCAGAGATCCTGCCTTGGTGGGGTGAATAAACTAACAGGGAGGGAGAATCATCCACATGCACATTACTCTCTTTTCTTCAGAGCCACTGTAATAGTTCAAACCTTAAGATTCAGAAAAGTGATAAGATCACATGAAAAGGGTTAAAAAAAATGTGCTTTGGGTTAGTCCACTAGATGGAGACGTTTCACTTCTGTCAAGCTTGATCTTGAAAAAAACTCCTAAGGGAAGGTTTTGTAATGTAGCTGTAAAGTCAGTTCAAAAGAGCTGGCTGACATTATTGTCTTCACCCACTGCTTCATTTCTCACAGGCATAAACTTCAAAGTTACGTATAGTGGTTTTGGTTAAATTATGATGAATAGATTGGTCTTTTCCTTCAAAACAGACAATGTCTTAGAACAAAAGCATTATATTAAAATACAATGCAAGAAATCCCTTTGCTTACGTTGTTGTGGTCTAACTAAGAGCTAAAACAACGTCATTTACACTGGCTTTTTTGTAGGGAGAAGGGAGAACTGGGATTTTGGCTTTCTAGGTATGTGCAGGGTGCTAAATTTTTAATTTCAAGATGGTATCTGCAGCTGTACAGACACATCTCCAGGGGCAGTCAGTCAAGGGAATGCTTTGCAGCCCGGGTGTGTGACTGTCTGCCCATTTGGTGTGCAGTGCTGGGGCTGCAGCTTCTCACCTCTGCTCAGCTCCTGGAGCAGAGGAGCCCAGGGAGCAATGTCCAAGCTCATGGTACAAGCAGTGCTGCCACTTGGCTGGCACATGTCCTCCCTGTTGTCACCTCAGAGGGCATCCAGGCTTTCAGAGACAGCCTGAAGCACCTTTTGCCTTTAGCCAAATCCTGGGTGCTGCTTCCTCTGTGAATCCAACCTTTATTCATTTTTAAGAGTGTTCAAAAGCATGAGTCACCTGGCTTCTGATCCTGCTATCTGTGGCTCCTGTTCAGGTGCAGGTCAACCTGCCTGCACTTGTGCAGCCTCACCTGCCACCAAAAATTGAAGAGTTTTCTGACAGATGTGCAGAGAGCATGGGGGTCGCCCCTGAACCTCAGTCCCTGACAGCCTTGATGAGAACCACCTGAAGCAGATTCAAAATAATCCTTACCTGTGTCTCTGCTGGGGTGCAGACATGGGTAAGGTGAGATGCACATCTGTGTTCACTTCTGTTTCACAACAGGGTTTTGGTTAGTGCACTCAGAAGGTATGTGAGGTGAAGGTGCTGTCTCCATCCTTCTTGGTGGTAGGCTGCTGTAAAAAACCCTAAAAAGCAAAGTGCTTGTGAGGGACTGTACCTCATTCTTCAAAATCATACATACCATTTAAAAACTCAAGTAATGCTGGTATGAGGTATATGAGATATTGACTCATATTGTAATGGATCGTTAGCTGAGGATTCAGTAGAGTTTCTGCTGCCATTGCTAGGTTTTATATTTTCTGTCCAAGCTGTGGGGAATGCTAAAAGTCTTTTTATACTTTTAAGTGTAAGATGGAGTAGAACAATAAACTCTTGTTTTCCCTTGGCTAGAGCTGATCTCTGGGTTAAACCTGGTGAGCCACTGGGATTTGAGAAGCAGGACTAGCAGAAGGCTTTGGTGCTGGTCCCACCTGTCTGTACCTTTGTGTGTTTTGAGCACACAAATATAAATATTTGGGGCAAACCAACAATAAAAACAGTGCTACCTTCATGGGTGATTGTAGTCACTTATGCAAATGGGAGGTGGGAGTTCATATGTTTGCAGAAAAGTGGGTATGAAATTGGACTAAGGCAGATTTTAAAGATTTAGAATAATAAATCCAGAATGTTCTTGTTTTGTTTTGTGCTGACTCACTGCAGAGTGTGGAAGTTACTGCCTAAACAGTAAGTATTGCAAATTATGTGAAAACTGCTCTGTCATTGTGTGTTTGTCTGGATGCTGGGTTTCCATTAAGCCCGGCAAGTTTCTGTCATTAAGCCAAAATATTTTCTAAGGTTATATAGTACTTCCTTAAACATGGTGCTGTTGATATTTCAGACTGCATCCAGAGCATTTGCCAAGCTCAAAACAATGGCTGTAGAGCTGGACCCTATATTTGCAGAGCAGATGGGCCAGGCAGCTGACTGAGGGTTTTGTGGTATAACTTCAGGCTGTCCTGCAGTTCAGAGCTCAGTCCTGCTTGTCATGAGAGCTTTGGTGTTTGTCTGCTGAATCACGATGAGCAAAGAATGGAAGTGTTCAGTCCTAGATCTCCCTACTGGCCCAGCTCCCTTCCAGCCGCAAAGATCCTGGATGCATCAAGGCTACTGCTAAAATTTGTTTGGTTTTCTGCAGGCAGCTGCAGTGAAACAAATGAAGAGCAAGCAGAGGTAAATGCCCATTAAGCCCCGTAGAGGAAACCTGGCATAGGCAAGGGTTGCTGCATGACACAGGCACCTTCCCCTGCTGGAGGCAAGAGCAATGGGGCTCTAGTGCAGGATATGCTGGGGGAACAAGGACTTCTTTCATGCTCTGCTGCCATCAGAGGCTGTCCAGTGCAGAAAGTGTCAGACCTGGTCAGGAATGTCTGGCCAGTGTAACACAATTTTTGCAATCTTCCAATGACTTTGGCAGGCTGCAGACTGGACATGGCCTGTGGTGGTTTCTTTAGACACATTAGACAGCTTTCCTGATTTCACTATGGATGAAAACAGTCATTTGTCACTATCTAAAATTCTCAGTCTTGGCACATAGAGCTAAATTTCATATTACCGTTTGTATTGCCAGACTACACCAATTATTGCATATCTGTGTCACAGTGAGCTCTAAAAGCTGAGCCAGAGCTTGTGTTGCATAAAGAAAGCAAGCATCCTTGCCCTGGAAAGCTTGGAATTTATATATATGGGATTAGCTGTGGGTTGAAGGGATTATTCCTCAGGAAGAAGATAGGATGAAGGCATCTATTTTAAGTAATTGATACAACTGGCTTGTATTAATGCAGCAGTCAATTGTGGGAGATCAGCAACAAACTGTAGGATGTTCACTCAACAAAATTCTGTTCAGGCTAGTGCTTATAGCCTGGCGAAGGGCTGTGTGTCAGGGATGTTCAGTGACTTATGTCACACAGCTGAGTTATTTTGCCAAAGTCTTCTCCATGGGCAGCAATGCACCAGCCCCAGAGCTGGCTGCAATGTGTCCCACTGTCCCAGCCATACTCCCTCGGGGTATCTGGGGCTGTCCCTAGAGAAACGCAGTATGGGGGACACAGAAAACAACCCCCAAGGCAACACTGCAGTGTTGAATACACCAAGGGCTCCACAGCCTCTGCCATGCAGGCTTTAGCTCAGTCTCAGCTGCTTTCAATAGACCTAAAGTGATCTGGAGCCCCCTGCAAGTCCTCCCTGGAGACAGCCTGCCCCCCACACTGCTCCCCAGGGTGAGCTCTGAGCAGGCAGCAGCTGCTCTGTGCAAAGTCATGTACAATGAAAGAGAAAACAGGTAGCTCACAGGTCGTCTGTGCTGCCTCTCAGCCTCCCTTTGCTGGGTGAGAGGTCCCTAATGTGCTCTGCATACGGTGCTCTGTTAGGAGCTGGGGAGGAGTTTCTTAGTCTATAAACAAAGGTGCCTAATGCATAAGCTTTGGCAGGAGGGAGCGATGAACCACATGGAGAATCAAGGAATGTGGAAATGGGGGTAAAGATAAAATTTGCAATGTTTTCCCAGTACTGCATATTTTTCTGCACTAACATTTGTGGTGGAGCAATACATTAGGCTCATGACATGAAGGCTGTAAGTAGAGGGACTGTCAGCCAGTTAAACTCCCTTAACTACTGCTTCTACATTTAGTTAAAAACTGGCAGTGCCTTTTTGCAAAGCAATGTGGGTTCATTTCAGTTCTGTGCCACCAGCAGGTACCTGCCACTGCAGGAGTAAATCAATAAAACAGTCTTGTCTCTTTTTTTCCTTCCATTTCCATGTCAGCTAACTGACACTCATCTTCATTTTTTTGTATTTACTTTTCAGCCATTACAGAAGCAATTGAAATTCCACAATTTATTGGTCGCAGTTACCTCACATATGATAATCCAGATATCTTGAAAAGGTAATGCATCTCCTGTGACCCTAAGTATTCTGTTTCTTAAATGTTACAATGTTAGCAGCCTTATGTGGGAGGGTGTACTTAACTGTTTCAAGGCGTATTTATAATATTTCTAGCTGTATTTCTGCCATATTTCTAAGTTTCAGGGGAAAATACATTTTAAGTGCATATCATTGTGGCTTAGTTTATTATATTTGACCATCTTGCAGCCTGTCAAGAAATAGCACATGTACGTCTGGCATGGAGAGGGACTGGTTCTTCCCTGAGGGCAAAGAACAGACATACAGAGCCTGTGTCTCTGAAGAGACTAAGGACTTTTACTCCTTTTCAACTCCTGCTTAAGATTAAAGTTTAATCCTGAAGTTACTTTTTTACTGCTCTGTACCCTAGAACATCCCCACATTCCAGCAAATTCTGGGTCGTTCCAACAAATTCCTCCATCTACCTTTATTTCAGCCACTGAGTAGAGAAGTGATCACCAGTGTGCTCAGCTGCCATTCATTACTTCTCACCTAATGGGAGTTTCTGATTTGCCCTTCTTATGCTTCTTCCACTTGCTTCTGAGGGCATCACATCTACTGGGCATTCCAAAATCTGCTTTTTGAGCTGGATTTTGCGGTAGGCTTCAGGAGAAAAAGTATTTTCTCTTATTTGTGTGGAATAACCTAGTAGCTATTGTGTTGGGGATTCTGGAGAGACGAGTTCAATTCCCCTTCTCTGAAATGATGGAAATTGGTATGTGAACCAGAATCCTTCACACATCAGCATGTAGATGAGTTATAGGGCAGTAACCCACCAGACCAGCAGAGAAGAAGTGCTGCATCATCTTTTATGTTTTTTTGAAATAAAATAGTTGCAATTTAGTAGTTTAATATTATTTCCTTCTTCTGCATTAAACAGGGTGTCAGGAACAAGAACAAATGTGTTCATGAGGTTTAAGACCACAATGAAGGAAGGTCTTTTGATGTGGAGGGGAAACAGCCCCATGCGACCTAATAGTGATTTCATCTCTCTAGGCCTTCAGGAGGGAGCGTTAATATTCAGGTAAACTTTCTCTCTCTTATTTGTGTAGCACATGGGTCTCAAAGGAGTTGCTACAACATGTCCAGTGCACTTGTCCCTTGGCACAGCGTGAGACACTCTCGTTCTCAAAATTTTGTTCAATGATGGGTCCCATTTACTGTCTGGGAAAGGATGTAAGTTGAAGAGGTAATGTGCTGCAAGATTCGCGTCACTCCTTCTTCCCAGTTTTTCAAACATCAGAGCTTTATTGTGATTTTCTAAAAGGTTTCTTATGAGGGGATGAATAAGCCCCCCACATGCCTCTTAAAGCCATCTCAGTTAGGTAGAGCACGGTAGGGCTGGCAGAGGGAGCAGGGGTAGAGGACAAACTCTGGTGGTGCCAATGCTCACTGGGGGCTCTCTCTTTGCCATAGAGTGCACATGGGAGCAGGGCTGCCACCGTCTCAAATCCCCAAATACCCAGCTCTGTGACACACAGACAGCTGTCACCACACCTTATTTCGGTCACCATCCACAAAATCGCTTAATTAAGCAGGAATACTGCTGTCAAAATGGTGAAATTGGGGGATATTGGAAAATGTTGGGTTCTTGCTCCAGAATCTCTTTCTCCTTTTAAGACACTCAGGCAGAATCTGTGCAAGTTTTTGTGTGGTGCTTTTTTGGGACTCCCGTGTTTTGAAAGCCTTGTCTTTCCTCATGGCGCTCCTTTAGGTTGTGTAAGACAAATACTGAAACAGCAAACTACAGATGCTATCACTGTTGCTGGTTGTTGTGAGACATTGTCAGTTTTAAGTGGCAGAGATTTTATTACTTAAGCTTTTTTTTTTTTTTTTTTTTTACTTTACTGAGCTGGCTCTTTTTTGCTACCATGGATGTACAGATAAGTTGCACATTTCTATTTAAATTAATTTCTTTTAAGCTTTTTTTTCTAATGTGATTTATCAATGGCTAAATTGGCAAAACCTCTTAGTTTGCTCTTGGTTTTATAAACAAGGAACTGACTCTGAAGAAGTGGTGCATTTTTTAAATGTCTTTGAGAGGGACTGTCTTTCCAAGATGCATGGTAGTAAGTGGCCACTCTATTCTGTCTGTTTCTGTGCATTTTTTTATTAGGGTTGTTGCTCTTTCCCAGAGATGAAGATACTTTAAACCAAAGCAGCTGAATTTTACTAAAGTATTTATACCTTCCACATGTATTTAGGAAGGTAAAAAATTAAGTTACCAAAATAAAACTCTCATAAGCAATCACTGCTTACTGAAGGGGAGCAACAAAGAAGATGGTGAAAGGGCAAGTGCAGAAAAAAAATCTTTCAGAAAGGTTGATCCTCATGCTAGTTTTTCACCTTTTGAGAGGTGAGGTCGAGACACTACCAGGGCTATGAATTGGTCAGAAGAATCTTCCTGCAGCCCAAATTTAGTTGCCTGTGTTCTGATCCAATTTGAAATCCAAAACACACCTTTTATTTCCCATTTTCTATGGCCTTATTCCCTGTATAGCGTACCTGCTGCTGTAAATCCTTTCTGTTGCTCCTTGCTTCCTTAGTTTACTTCACTGTTATAGGGGGGCATCTGTTGTAGAGGGATTCATTAGGGATATAAATCTCATTTTTGTAATCAAAGGTCTAACCCTTTGATGCAATCCTCAACACCCAAAATCCTCTTGTTCTTTTTAACCTAGACTGGTATCTGCATGCTGGGTAAAAGGGAGTGCTTGCCTGAGACTCAGATCCCTGGGGAGGAGACAAATTTAGAACAACCAATTTGCTCTGGGCAGTTCACAGTTTAACGTGCTGTTCTTGAGAGCCTTTCCCTGGCCATGAGTTCATTCCATGTTCAGTCTTATTTGAAGAGATAGTGATGCTGGCTTTAATCCCTCCTGCTTGGTACAGGCTGAAGTCCAGAAGCAGCTGGCTCTGGCTAGTTCATCCTGAGCACACAACAGCTCACTGTGCTGTAGCAGCTACTTCTCCTTTGTTAAGGTTGGCCCAAACTTCAGGGACCCAGAAATTAAGATGCCTGAAGTGTAAATGTGATGGGTACATATCTGCCAAGTAATTTTAGTAGAAGCAAACAGAAAGAAATTATCAGAGTGGCAGCTGAAGCAGGGAAGTTCATTATTATCTCTGCATTTATTTATTAGACTTCATCTTTTCTAACACCATAGGTCTCAACTTTCCCTATAATTCAGATTATTTGTATATCTGTTATAGGTCACATGCTTATTTGCTTTAGTAAAAATTTATTTATTAACCATGTTTGCAACTTCCCACTGCTGTCTCCCATTAGGCCAAAGGTCTGTAGATCACTGACCGTCATAATCCCCTGCTTTGGGGAAGAATGACCATGCAGAGGCTTTCTTCTTGCTCCCATGGGAAGATGGTGATGGTACCCATCTGACTTGGGCAGGAGGGAGTTTTGCCTGCTTGTCCATGAGACTGACTTTGCAAATTAAGAGCACTGCTGCTAGGACTCCAAAGAACTCCACTGGTTGCCCCAAAATCCAAGACAAAAGGGAGTAAGGATGCCTGAGCCACTTGGCAGGCAAACGGTCCTTTCAAGGAGGCAGTAACATTTCAATTTTTTTAAATTGTAGCTACAATTTGGGCAGTGGCATTGCTTCCATCATGGTGAATGGCTCTTTCAGCGACGGCCGGTGGCACAGAGTCAAGGCGGTTCGGTAAGTGGACAGGCTTCATATGGGAGGCTCTTAGGAGCCACCCTGACATTAAAGATGCTGGTTGGCATGGCAGGGTGCTGGTGGGGTGTGAATCACTGTGGTTCCACACTCACATGCCGCTTAGGAGTGAAACTGTTAGCAATTTGGCTGTTTCAGGATGATGTACACAAAGATTGCTGTATTTGGGGTGACAGTGCCAACTCGGCACAGCTCAAGGCAGGCTGCCAAAGTCATGCAGGGCTATTCTGGGACTGTGACAGGCATTCTATTAAACCTGTACCATTTGGGTTAAGCGTATTTTTCTTTAATGTCTGCATTTTGAAATTCCCCAGCGAGCATTTTGCGGGCTGGCATAAGCGCTGGAGCACAGACAGTGTAAACGTACTTTTTCTATTTGGAGGAGGTGTAGACATCTTGCAGTGTATATATAACTCATATTTATAACTCATTGCCTGTGTCCAGCAGGGAAAGCACACATCCCTCTCTTCATGAGAGGTTGATTCCCTGGAAATCACAGTCTGACATTAGCACAACTTGTTACCAAATTCAGTGAGAATAGGAGCCCATCAAGTAGCTCTTTTGTCAGTACTGTTACTGACCATATGTAAAATAGCTCCAGTGAAAAACAAAACTGCCTAGAAGTATGTTTTACAATACTTTACAATACAAGCTTGCCTATTTTTGCCCCTTCTGTTGAAGCTTCTGCTGTTTACTTTTAATATTACATTTGACTTTTAACAACCAATCAGAATGTGTCCATCCTCCCCTCTCCCCTAGCTGTGCAATTTGATTATTTTCCAGCACTTTCTGCTCTGCAAATGCATCCTGCACACTTTGCAGGTCTTTGACATCTATAAAAAAAATCCTAAACCCTGAAAAGTCTGGTTTGCCATAGTGCTCTGGGTCTGTGGGGTTTCCCACTCCCAAGCCTACAGCATGGACCCTGCCAAGCTCTGAGTTGCCCTGGTCTCCTGGCGAGTGGAAGATGCCTCTGCTCCTCCCCCTTTCCGGCTGTAGGCTGGATGCATGAGAGTGGTTTGCTTTTCATTTCAGGGATGGACAGTCTGGCAAAGTCACCGTGGATGATTATGGTGCCAGGACCGGTAAATCCCCTGGGAAGATGAGGCAGTTAAACATCAATGGAGATCTCTATATAGGTGAGTGCAAATTATTCACATTCAGGACACAGATGCAAGGTCAGCTGCGAGGCAGGGCTTTGCATCTCGGTCCACCTCCTTGTGGAGGTGTCACACAGCAGCCTCTGGTCCTCCACAGCCTGTTTTTTGTGAGGAGGCCTCTCTGAGTGGGGTGGGGGAGTTGATATGAGAAGAGACCAGCACCATGGGATGCCCAATGGTACTCCTGGCAAGTACACAGAGAAACAGCAAGAGGCAGCTGGAAACCCCACACCTTAGTGGATCTGGGCACAAGCTTATTCAGCTCTTACTGATGCTACAATTTCTGCAATAAATAATTAGCATCCTGGTTCACTACCTCCTGCTTATCCCCTCTGTACTTTCAAGTGCTTAAAATCTTCATTGAAAACAACACAGAGGAACCTGTAAATTAAAATTCCCTTCTGAGATGCGCTAGGAAGGCTAATGGCATTGCAGGGCGTGCAGCCTGCCCCAGGCAGGAGCAGACACCCATGGTGGTGAAGTCTCTCACGGCTGCCTTTCCCCAGGTGGCATGAAGGAAATTGCCCTGCACACGAACCGGCAGTACCTGCGGGGGCTGGTGGGCTGCATCTCCCACCTCACGCTCTCCACTGACTACCACATCTCGCTGGTGGAGGATGCCGCCAACGGGAAGAACATCAACACATGTGGGACCAAGTGACAAGAGAGGAATCCCGGTGCTGAGGACCCGTCGTGTGCTTGTGTGTGTGGCTGAGCGAGAGCTGGCTGATGCAGTCCTCTACAGCCAGACCGTGTTTGCCATCTGAGAAGGTGACAAAGCCAAAGGGAAATGCAAAAAAAAAAAAAAAAAAAAAAAGGAACATTTTCCCCTCTCATTCCCTGTCCTTTCCTCTCCTTTCCTGACCAAATGAAACCAAGTATTTTGTGTATGAACCATGCCCTCTACCCCTTAAGTGTTTAGTGAATGCTAAAGGTTGTGCATCAGTGCAAATGGCAGAGTGTGTTACGAGTAGCGCAATGACTGTGTTGTGGTCCTTAGGTTATCTTTTGTAGTATCAGAGAAAGCAGTCTTGAAACACCTGCAATCACCCCACCCTGCAGTGATACAGTGACCGTGCTGTTCAACAAATACACCACCAGGCAGCATAATTGTGCATTCACATGTAGGTCCTGGAACAAGCAGTTCTCCTTACCACTCTCTGATTTAGCTAAATTATGTTTCATCCTGTGTAACAGGATAACAGTTACAATGACTGGTTTCAAAATATTGTTGTTTGTTAAGGAGGAAAGTTCTTACAAGTCTACTTTTTTATTACAAGCAACAAAAACAATGAACCAATTTTGTAGAAGTAATTTTATACTTGCCTATTTTTTATAGCAGCAGCAGACCTGCTTACACGGCATCATTTTTAACATCTACATGTACTATACAATTAGCTCTTTGCACACTTTCCTGAAAATAGAAAAGTGACCTGTGGCTTAATGTCTGTATTATACAGTTTTAATGGGGATATTTGTGCGTTATGACCAGTTTTACATCTGACTCTTTTTGTTCTGTAAATTTTGACAGTTTAAAATTGTACATTATGAAGCTTTCCTGTCTTAACAGATTAAAAGATTAGGGAAAAAAAAGAGAAAATGCTTGCTATTGTGGTATTATAAATCACTTCTTTTTTTCTTCAGAAAAATGAGAAAATGGATTGCAAGAGACCTTGGTAGGTCACAGTCCTCTTAAATAAATGTTATGTTTTCCAGGCACCAGAACAGCACTTACGCAACCTTGATTGCCAAAGTGTAATTTAAGCAGGCAAACAGAGTGCTGTTGAGACACTGAAAAATGGTCCAGAATTTCATAGTTTGAAGATTTTTCTTCCTTAATTCTTTGCTCAGAGTGGATGAGTGAGCCTTTGGGGCAGGGGGGCTGGAGGAAAGAGAGACCAACCATGCAGCAGGGCACCCCATAGCCTGCCACGTGCCCATGGCGGGGAAAGCACAAACTTCCTCAGGGGCACAGGCTCATCTGAATATCTGTGAGCTAAAAGGACCTGATGTGGTGAAAGCAGTGGAGGTGAGGAGGTTTCTGCTGCATTTTTACTGTGTTCAGAGTGCTCCTAGCTCCCTGAGAGCTCAAACATTCCCTAGATTCATCTCACAGCAAGTCTAGATAATGGCACAGGCAAATACCTGCCAAGGACATCTCAGCTCCTGTGCACTAAAGAGACACCCTGATCTCTTAGGTGAAAGATCTTGTGCTCCTTGTAGAGAGGGTAGCAGTGGTCAAAAACAAATGCAGACACTTAGTAGAAATGGAAAGTAAAAGAAAAAGACATGGTGGTGCCATCATGTAATGTTCACCTGTGCTCTGTCCCCTGTTCTAATTGCACTTCAAAAAAACAGTCTGTAGAAGACATGGGCAGCTTGCAGAGAAGCTGGAGACTCATGGTTCCCTCCCAGGAAAAGCAAAGTTTTGTTCAGCTTGGGGAGCCCCATGGGAAGGAGAAACCTCCATGGTTGAGAAAAAGCAGGATAAAGTACGCAAGATCAAGAAGTGCCTTTAAAACAAATGCAAATGGAATTAGATACCTTAGGATGTAAAAGGAAAACGTGCAGAGTTTGATGAAGAGTGAAAACTAAAACCTCTGGAGGCTGAAGGTTTTCCTCTCTGCTCAGTGCAGCCCTGTGGCAGTGGCCGGACACAGCCTGTGCTTGGGTTATGTCTGAGCCACTGGCTGCCTGAGGGGGAAAACTCCCATTTTATGAGCTTGGGGGGTTTCCCAGTTGCTAATGACGTGTCCTGACCTGGCACAGAGTAGGGAGATTTGACTTGCTGTACCGCTAATCCTGTGGACCTGCTGTGCTGGTGCCAATGGGGCACTACCATGGTCCACAAACAGCATCATCCTCTGTCTTAACGTGTCTTGCCTTTCCCATCCTTCCATTTCTGTCACAGGGTTTGGAGACCAGTTCCAAGACAAACATCTGGTGGGACAGGTCTCTATTTTAAGTTAATTTACTGCGGAATACTGGGCGTTTTGGTACAAGGGGGGTACTTCTCCAAAACAAAAGCTGCTCTTTGAAATGCAGGGTAGAGAGGAGATACCTCTGTTGTGGAAAAAGAAGCGCAGCAAACGGCATCTCCTCAAATGCCTGTTTCCAAGTCTGCTTATCACCGCGCAAGAATTGGGGGCTGGCCACATCACCCTGCAGCGGTGCGGGCTGAGCAGGGGCAGCACAGCTGCGTGGTGCCCGCCGGGCGGGGGGCAGAGCTGCGTGAACAGCAAAGACGCTGAGCAGTTTAAATAATTTAAGGAAATCAAAACAAAAAGAATTCTTTCTGCACCCTTTTAAAGATAATATGAGAAACATCCCTCATCTGCATTTCGGCTTTCCCTGGTAAAGCTTGGAGATGGGAGAGAGTCTGTGATTCCCACTCCAGGGTCTGAGCAGGAGACAGGTGCCAGAAAATCAGGAGCATCTGACCACGTGTGGAAGTTCTGCCCTCCCCGGCCCTCTACCACCCTCCCCACTGCTGCTGGGTCGAGGGAGGAGAAAGGAAAGGTGCACAGTGCATGGCAGAGTGATTAGTCATTTTCCCAGGAACTGCCCTGCATGTGCTGCTGGCTGTCTCCAGGAATGTTTATTAGTCACATTACTCATTGCTCAGGCTGACTCAGATGCTCGGCATGACCCCAGTGCTGAACAGGATAAGTTCCTGCCGGTTGGCAGAGCCGTGTCCCTTTTGCTGCAGGTACCTGTGCAAACCAGCAGTGAAGGCAGCAGTCACAAGATCTTGCACTTCTCTTTGCATTTTAACCTCCTTCATTAAACTGCAGCTCTCATCTTTCCTACTATTTTTCCACATTAATCCCCAAATATGTAACATTCCCCTTAGTAGGGCTAAACACCTGCCTTGATGCCAGCTTTGGTGGACTCAGACAGGCTTTGTGCTGGGCTCTGACTGCTGGACAGAGCTGCTTCCTGGTTGTCCCTCGTTCTGTCCAGGATGAAGTGTGTCTTGCTGCTCTCCACTACTCCTCCATCTCCATGGGAACAAGTTACTGGTATCAGCAGTTAGGTTTAATCTGCTTCATCCTAAGGGAAAATAAGGAAAAAAGCAAAAATAGGTCAAGGGGTTCTAAAGCCAGATGAGACTCAGCAATGCGCCCTGTGGTAGGAAAATCCTTGCTGCACTGGTTTGTCCTGGGTGGTCAGCTAGGAGCTCTTTTCCATCCCAGTCCTCCCAGCCTGGCCCCAGGGAGCAAAAGAGTGAAGAGGAGGAGGAGGGGGCTGCCAGGGTTGAGAAGTTGCCCATTCCCTGGTGGAGTATTACCCCACAATAGGTGCCTGTTAAAAGTTACTATTTTGTCAGCCAGGCTTTCCTTTCAAGAATAGATTTTCATTTTGTTTGCACAGCAAACTAAGCTGCCTGGGAAATGTATTTTTTCAGCTCTGCCTGTTCAGCTCCCTCCATGACAGCATCACACCTCAAGGGGCAAATCTCTTCACTTTAAAGAACTAGATAAAGTACAGTTGTTGTTTACTCATGGAGAGCATCAGCCACATGCCATCAGACAGATATACCATTTATTAGCATTTTATTTCTTGGGTGGTGTGTGGGGCAGGGGTTTCCCTTCCCCAACTTTCTCCCACTCCATTTTTTCATTCGTTTGAGTCTTTGTGGGCACTGTGGGTCAAGTGATGTTGTGTCCTTGGTTCTGTGTGGTTGTCCTCTTTTTGGGAGAAGTGCAAGATGCCCAGCTTCCTGGGGGTTTCTGCCCACTCCACACCTGGAGCAGACCCCTTCCTGCTTCAGGACTCGAGGCAATGCAAGCACTCTCCTGGACACACGACAGCCGGCTAGCTTCTCTAGTAGCAGTGAATTAAAGAGTCGGGAAGGGTCATTCTGCTGGCAAAATTCCACGTGGGAGCTTTATTTCCAAGCCCGTGCATGAAGGGAGCACAGGCAGAAAGACAGGGATGGGGTAAAAACCAGGGGATTTATATGGGGGCGGGGATGTGGGGGACTGGGGCCCGGGGACTAATGGGAAGAGGGGAAGGGGTTTCCTTCGGTGTGAAGGCAGGGGCCAGCCAGGATGGAAAACTGAGAATAAGTTAACATAATAGAATGAAGCCTCCTGGGAGCAGTTTCTCCCCATGGCTTGGGGTATGTCACAGTTCTGCCCTTAGGCATTTCGCTCATGAGTAACAGCCTGGTGCCAGCACCTGTGGTCACTGCAGCTCTGCTGGTCCTGGTTTTCTGTCCCTGTGGACAGGACTCGACTTATCTGTGAGTGCCCTCTTGTCAAATCCCTTGTGATGGAGACTGCCTGGCAGTGCTGTGACCGACTGCCCTGATTTCTTTTGAATATCCATTCACTGTCGTAGCATTTTTCTTTGTTCATTGTGCACAGGACAAAGATGACATTGTTCCTCTTACCCTGCTCTTTCTTTTTTAAATATTCCCTCAGTCTTTCTTTCTAGGAAAACAACGGTGCCAGTTCTTTCAACACCATCCCTGCAGGCCATGTTTTCTAGCACTTTATGTTACTGAGATATATGGGGAAGCGTGGAAGAAATAGAGCTGCAGAGCACAGACACCCCATGTTCCATCTCACAAAACAGCAGCTTTCCAAGCTAATTTTTTGTTTTGCAGACTCTTAAATAGTTTCTATTGGCAGTAGTGGCAGCCTAGGTCATCACTTTTTGTGAACATGTGAAATTTTTCTGTCTTTTGACAACATTGGAGGAGCAATCTCTAATATTTTCTTTACCATTTCACTTGCTTCCGTTTTTTTTCTCTCTACAGTTTTCAGTGTTGGTATCAGCAAAGCAGAATTCAAAAATGGAATCACCAATTTATCATCGTGTTTAGGCAGATTCCATTTGAACTGATTCTTCTTACCAAAACACAGACTTATTTTAATAGCTAATAAATGTTTCATACAGAGGGACTTTAAGCTTTATTTATGTGTTGAGAGAAACTTTCTATAGTTGCAAATCCAGGGGAGTGGTGTACATTAATGTTACAACCAGTGCCACATTAATGCTACAGCCAGTGCCACAAACCAGCACTGACAGCACAGGGAGAGTCAAGCAGAATATAAGGATGTGTGCTGGAACAGGGTGGAATAGGGCTGGAAAACATGGATGGTTTGACTCCCTCTCCCCACCCTCATTGTGATGGTGAAACATGGGACAGTTCATGGTCCCTGCAAAAAGACCTGCTGCTTTCATGGTCCTCTGGTGCTGCTATTGTGTGAGTATCTCCATGACAATCATATCTCTACTTACTCCAGCTGCCCAGGAGCTGTGTTAAATATCCTGCCCAACTTGATTAGCCTGGTTTTGCCGAGGATTGAGTGAGCTCTATCTGAACATTTGCAATATCTTCAGAAGATATTGCAAAGCCATGATCCTGTTATTTCTTTAAGACCTGAGACACAGATGATGGAGTGAAACCTGTCTGGAACTCTTCCCTGGTGTCCCTGCTCTCACCAAAAGAGTAGCAGGGCTGGAGAGGGCAGCTGCAGGTTTCACCTTTGGAACAATTGAAGCCTTTCCTCATTTCCACAGCTCTAAGTGTTTCAGACTTTACAGCAGGCTTTTCAGTACTCTTCAGTCCTGCTAAAATACCTTAATCCCACACCTCCCCAGTGCTCAGAGGAGCTCCCACATCCTGTCTAGCTGCTGTCACACCAAGCTGCACCCATCTGCAGGCAAGGAATTGTGAGGCAAGGAATTGACTCTGACTTTCAAGAATGCCTCCGAAGAGATAGAGAGAGCACAGTACCACCATGCCATGATGGTTTCATGTGACATGCTGTGATGTGGCACCTGTCATTACACACATTGCTAAGTTCAGGTGTCATTCCCAAGTAAAGGTGCTGTGGGTTAGATGAGCCACAAAATTCCTTGGCTGTTGCTAGGACACCAAATGACAAGAAATCAATGGCATCAAAGGCCCATGTTACAACGACCATATTAGCTGGTCATCTCTTGTCCACTAAAACATGCTGCGAAAGCGTCCAATGCCACCCAAACCAACCCCAGAGTACACGGCCTGGGCCCCTTCATCCTGGCACAGGGATGTCCCCCATTCAGACATGTCCCCCTGCAGAGTCTCCAGTGGCTGATGTCTGCACACCCTCAGCCCAGGCACGCAGGGGGATCACATATCAAACTCCAGCTGTGTTACAGCCACAAGCTGAGGGGGACACGGGTAAGTAACCTGGAATTTTTCCTATCACTGCATCATGCAGCAGGAGGGCTTCGGTGGGTCTTGGACATGCTAGGGTCTGCTGTGCTGAGGAGAAGCCACTTGGGGAGTATGTGTTACTACCCATTCTGCCTATCAGGAAGACAAGGCTCTGCTGGTTAGATGCTGTGGTTATTTACTCTGGCACAAAATTCAAATAACTCTGTTTGTACTGGAGCATAAGCAGAATTTAACTCTTACTTAAAAAAAAAATAGGAAAGCAAAGAATATGAACACATGTAAGAGTGTAAGAAAATATATTTATTAAATTTCATGGCAATACTATGGCAAAATTGTTAAACACATGCTTACTTTTAGACATCCAAGCAATACAACAGGAGTTACAACAAGCAAGCAAACTAGGTTTGAAATGTATGCAAAGTTGTATCTTAGCGTTAGGTTAGTTCTAAATGTCAACTGCCACACTGAAATATGATATCCCCAAGATGAGCCCATGCTTCCTTTTTTAAGCATGCATTTGTTATTTAACTGCTTAGCTGATAATTTTTCATATTGATACACTTTGTTGAATCAGTATTTTACTTGGCATGCTACAGCTTCATTAAAGTGCCTTGTGATGATTTTGCTAAAATTGTGAAAGAAGTAATTTTTCAATAGCAGATTTGGAAGCTGGAAAATTTCAGTATCATTCAGCAACAAAAATATGTTGAATGACTTATTAGATTTAGTGTGCCATGAAGACTGTTTTTTTCATCTCAATCTATTGATTTATTCTCAGAATTAACTTCTATAGATGACTGTTTCAAATTGGCAAACAATACTTTCACTAGTATTAAACAAAAGTCCATTAAAATCTTCATAAAAACAAAACATAAAAAACATCTCTAAGCAAATTATTTATGCTGTAAAAAATATGGTATAAAAAGAGCTAAAAAAACATAGAACCAGTTCACAGTATATGTTTTAAAGTTACAGCATTATAGTACAATGTTATGTGTTTTTTTCAGGTGACCTGTACAATTCCACCAGTTCTGATGTTTTGTGCACCACAACAGGCTCAAAGTTCAAATTACTGTTACCTTCAAGTAGGATTTCAGACATGAGTTGATTCAGTTGTCTTCTCTTTTTATTATCCCCAGCTTTACAAACTTTTGCCATGTTACGAAACATAGAATGTTCATCCAAAGCCATTCTCAAACCACATTAAGAAAACATTGACAAAGTGATGTCCAAGGACATTTTTTTATTGTACTACTACCTAAAGAGTGTGACCTATTTTACTTTGCCCTGCTTGAGCTACTTTTTAATTTTTCTTAATCCAGGTAATGAAAATGAGTACATTTCATTTGTTGCTTTGTCACTGGTTTAGTTTTACTCACTACCTTTTGCACAACATCAGACCAAATGAGTTGCAAAGGTATTGAGCCGTCTAGTGGAAGTTGTGCATATACCTCCACTGAAGCTTGCTTTCAGTCAAAGTGCAGATTTGGGACTGTCCTAGAGATTTTGTTAGGTATCACATTAAAAAACAAGGACTTCATCAGCTCTGCTGCACCACAAAGTCATCTGGGCAGTGCTGTTGCAAGAAGAGGGAGAGACTGGAGAGGGATTAACCCCATCCTTTCATGAACCCTGCCATTGGAGCAGCTCACCTGCATGGGGATGCTGAACTCCTGCCCTCCAAAATGCAGAAGTCCTCTGGAGGTATTTCTTTTTTAGTTGTAAAAGCAGAAGGAATTAATAGATGTTTTTGTGGGGAAGAAGTATTGTCATGCACCCTGGGACAACTTGTAAAGTTACAGAAAGCCTGCCAGTATCATCTGAGGTTTGTTTGTATAACATGCAAAAAGAAAACAAACACTGGCTATCTTAGAAACACTGGGGAAAATCCAGAGTTATATAAATGGGGGAGGGGAAAGAAAAGTTTGGTGTAAGAAAATGTTTTCCAGCTCCTAATGAGATATTTAAGACAGTCATAAACATAAGGAAATTAAACACTCCAACATTTCTGAATCCTTGTCTAGCATTTGGGGTCTGGGACTGTGTTTCCAGGTTGGCTAAGGAAAAAAACCAACAAAGTTTGTGAATTGCCAACAACATCTTTAAGCATCAGCCACGAAGAGCTCCACTTAATGCACAGCACAAGTGTTGTGAAGAGAGTTGAGAGGAGCACAGATGGCAGCTGCTTCCTCTAGACAAAACTGTCTCAGAAGGTATATATTCATGTACAGGACTCCAAAAATATAATTTTGGCAATTGCAAGCCGACTTCCTCTGCCATATTCACCTACGCACATGATTATGCAAGCACATGTGTGCATAAAGGGTTAGGACTTGTTATAAATATTAAATGTCATTTGCACTGAAGTCTTCATCAAAGTCTGTGGCAGAACAGAAGATGCTATTTACATGGGAAGCTCTTCATAGATTTATGGTACACAGAGCCTTGTTAGCAATCTCATTTTCTAAATGTTACCTTTTTCTTACGTATTTCAAATTCTTTTACTGTATTTCTATCTACCTGTAGGGGTACAAGTATTCTATTTACAAAGCAGTATTTATTTAAAAACAGAGCACACAATTTATCATTGCCTTTTCAGAGTGATGTCTGAACACCTTCTCTCTCCAATGCACCCAACTGCTTTCAGTTTTGCTCCTATTCATGTTCAATTAAGTGTCCAGGAGGACATGACCACAGGAAACACCAGAGCACTAAGCTGTAAAGCTGAACCTATCAACAACAACAAAAAAGGTGGCTTGAAAATGCCTCTTCCGAGCAGCCTAAAGCTGGAGGTCAGCAGGAATGTGCTGCTGCCATGTTCCTAGCAAAGGAAAGTTCTGGTCCCCCCCATAAACCAAAGATAAAGAAAGATGGTGCATCTGCCAATTGTGCCACAACAGACAACACAGCTAATGGTTCCCTTTGGAAATGGTTTACCCACAAAAGCAGCAACTAGAGATAATAAAGACAGCTACCACAGCAAATGTCAGTTATTGGGTTCTATGTCTGCCTATACAGCCACTGCATAGCAGGGGAGGTAATTCACTGCCTGCCTGTAATATTAGCTTACTGTTTTGCTGATATATTAACTAGTAGTTCTGTGAGGTATATCGCATGCAGATCTACCATCCCAAAATCTAACACACAAGCCCGAGATCCCAGATCTCCATGCATGTCAGAAAAACAAAAATAATGAATGTGTCAAATAGGAGAGTGCACAATGATACATCAAATGTGACTGATGCTCCAAGCATACAGTGAACAATATAAAAACCCATTACTAAACTTAAATTGTCACATATGACAGGCATGGCTCAAAAATAAAAAGCAGCAGAACCGATAACTTTCTTCAGAAAACAACTGCTTGGCATTAATACCCTACATCTCTGAACACTGATCCCGGAGGACTGAAGCACTGAGTTAGGCATAATAGTGATTTGGACACAATCCCTTCTAGTCATATCCCTTTTGGAAGTTGTTGGTTTTTATTTTTTGTTTTGTTCTTTTTTAAAATTATTTTTTTAAAAGTTGCACTTTCTACTCTTCTAAAAAACAAAAAGTCAAAAGAACGAAAACAAAATAAATATTCAATAAAGGATAAGATCTTTCAGAAAATGATGGTAAGAAATGCAGTTTAGACTTCAAGTTTCCTAAGATACTTTTCAGAAAAATTTGTCTGAAGAGACTCATCAGGAAGCTAGAAGGCACTAGTACAAGGAGTCTGATCCCCTCTGAAGGTTACAATTGTTATCAAAGCACTTAGAGGCTGAAGAGCACCATGCTTTGAAAGAGTTCTTGGTTCAAATACATTCCTAAAGATGCTTCACTGGTTTAACATGGCACTTGGGCTCAGAAAGCAAGTCTGTTCCCTGACAGTCCTTGTCATTCATCCCTACTGCTCCATGCACGTAGGGGTGGCTTCACCTGATCACAACACCAGCACACCACCTCTCCCTACACATCTGAATTCACTGCGGAAGATCTGAAATAGACATTTGAAAGGCAGCACTGAATAGGCTCAAATGAAACCACAGAGGTGAAGCAGCTGAACTTTCAAGTGCTGGAATGACAACTGCTTACTGGCCCATCAGCAGTAAGCAACAATGATGCTACAAATACTGCACAATCCTGTGTCTCTCCCACATCTGCTCCACTCTTCTGTTACTTGGCTGTTAACAGGACCTGTTAACTGAAGACTTAGCTGTTAACAGGACCTTTCTGCCCTGCATCCTGGATGTAAGAACACCAGGCAAAAAACAATGTATAGTCAAGAGTTTAAAAAAAAAAAAAAAATAAAGGAAAAAAAATATGAATAATTAGAGAAGAGAGAGTTTATAACACCAACATCGAGGCAGACCATGCATTTGCGGAGCTTTTCCTTACCTAATCACTAAGAAATGAAGCAATTTAAAATGTTGTTGTCTTTACTGAATAGAAAGAGTAGTACACTGGGAAACCTGAATATGTGATGCTTATGTGTAAGTGATTCAACACATGAACACTGCGAATGGTCCTAAACTGCTCCTTGTGAGCTCTGTGTGTTCTCTGCAGTCACCCTGATTTAGTTTCCAAATTAAACACTGCTAGTACTCTCAAAGTAAAGTTTGAATTTGTTTCTTGCAAGAGACAGCCATATGAAAAGCAGTTATCCTTCAGGGTCAGCTGTTCTGCTACAGAGGTTTTTTTTTCATGTGGACCACCATACAATACTGATTGCTCCTCTGCACTGAGAAACTGCTCTATGAAAAAACCCCAAACCACTACCCATACACATTCTCCATGACATCATTTGCTTTCAATTAAAAGCATATAGCAGCACAAGCTAAAATTCATCTTAGGAGATAGACACATTAAGCCAAATCTACACTAGTGAAAAGACATTCTCTAAAAAGAATTATTATGAAAAACAGTTGTTACTATTAGGATTTAGCCTCCTCCCAGCTATCAATCACAACGGGCATAACTGCTTCCTTTCATGTGTTAGTTTGATGTTCTGAGTAATAGGCTATGACACTTCCCTGGTGCTGATGCCCGGTCACAAATGGACGTCAGCTCTTTGCACTGCCTGTCTTTTCATGTGCAGCCCTGTTAATTCCAAGACTCAACAGCTGAATCCTGTGTGCACTTTCTGTTCTTTCAGAGACACCTTGCATTCTGCCAGGCCTGAAGAGTAATCTGTTTTTCACTTCGTCACAGTTCACTCTTCCAGGAGGCGCACATATGCAATTGTTACCAATTGCAGTAACTAGTGTTTTGCCTTTTTGTCAGTTTTGAAACACCTCTACACTTTCATTCTGTGGAGATGGCAGAGACATGCCAGCCCCTGAAACTGCACCATCCATTGCTGTGATTAGGTTTAACCTAATGCTTGGTTTTATTTTGATGGCCAGATTATGTGGTTTGGATAAGTTACCCTCCTGCTCTGCTCTCACACCTTTACAACTAGCAGCCTAGCCATTTCAGTCTCCTTATCTGTTTTGTTTAGAAAACCATTCCCATCTTATTTAGAAAAAAAAAAATAAAACAAACAATCCCAAACCAAAACACAAAGTAGCTAAGGAAATTGGGATTAAAAAAAAAAAAAAGAAGATTGGTTAGGACTTCATGGAGACCCTTTTGGATCAAATTCTTTTAATGTCTGATGCCTCCCCACTGTGTTTTACAGCAATAAACAGGTAAGTTTCTTGAAAGTTTCTCCTGTGAGCTAGTGAAAGTCATGTATGCCACAACCTGAAATGCACACAGTGAAATGTTACGGTTACAGCTGTTTAGAGATGTGCATGTGAAAATAAGCAGTTTAAAAGATGATTGTTCTAAACACTCCTTTAAGCACATAAATGTACATCATTTAAGCTTTCTTTGCATCACATATCTGGTAAAGGAGAGGTAGAATTAGCGGCACTAAAACCTCCCTGGGTTTCTCCCTGCCACTAGAGAAATCCTACCTTGTACTCCCAGGTAGGATTTTTATAGAAGGTCCTATTGGATAGACACCTAAGATTAGCCAGGTAGCAGGTAATATAAAGCTAATACAATAATGACCATCCAAAGAGCAATTTCTTCTCAAGGAGCTAGTCCTACTACCTCTAATTTCATGTGCCAAACTGCTTCAGCAGCTAAGGTGACTAGACAGAGATTTCCCCATGGCTTATATTACTGCATAGTGCAAAGACTGCTGAACACTGAGGGTGAATGGACTGCTGTACCACTTCAAAGCAAGAGATCTGGAGCAGAAGCTACGAAATACAAAATGTATTAGTGCAATACATTAGGAAAGATGAACTCCTTAACCAAAGGATAGAAAAAATATAGAGCATTCTAAGTTGTTTTTTTTTAAAAAAGGAAGTTTTAAACTTTATGCAGTTCTTGTTGAGGTTTCAATCAGTGTTACACTTTTTTTCCCCAAGTTTGTACCCCTGAGTCAAACATTTAATAAACATTGTACAGTAGGTACAGAAATTAGTGTCTAGTTAAAAAGCAACAGATTTGAATGGCCATTGCTTCGTAAGTGTTAAACAGTGACAATAACCTTCCATACAGGAGAAGAAAAGAAATAGCACTCTCATTTGTTCTTAGTTTATAACTAGGTAAAAGATCTCAACAGTTTCCAACCACATTGTTTCCGCGTCTTAGGCTGTGTTTTGCGATAAATTAAACCTTCAGTAAGGAAACTTGTTGGTGCTGCATCATGTGAGTCTGCACGGTTGAGGACAACTACAACAGAGCAAAGCAATCTTTCCAAGTTACAAATTGCATGAGACCATGTTAATCTTGGAGCACTATGTGAAGGCAGGCAGAGTTCTTTGACTATAAGTATATGGGACTCTAAATTCAATACTCCTTACATCCAATACATTTTACTAGAGTAATAACTAAATTGCTATAATTTTGGCCTCTCACCCTCTATTACAATGGAATATTAACACTTTGACTAACTTAAACATGGTAACATTCAGCTCACTAGAACTTCTGCTGACTGTCTCCAAGAATAATTCATGCCTTTTGCACTTTTCTTCTTCCTTTCTTTACAACATCAGGAATAAAAGCTTATTCAGAAGGCAGATTCATGTGCAATGAGGACTCACTGGTAATCATTTGGTTTGTTCTGAAAAAAGTGTGTGAAAGACCACCCTGTGTTAATGGGTTTAGGAGAGTCTTCATCATCTTTTGGGGGAAGCAGGAACTGTCGGGAATTAATTGAACATGGGCTCCCAAAAGATGCATTTTCATTGTTGCTTTCAACTGATCCAGGAGAGTCTGGAGTGCCCATGTTCCAGGTGTTCGTGTTTGCTTGAGGTCTGTATCCTGCAGTTTTATCCAATTCTTCCTCCACAGGTGAACGACCTTCTATTTTCAGAGCACTGATAGACAGCTGCATTTGTGGCTTATAGCCTGCTGTAGTCACTAAGTCTATTTCTGGCTCCTCCTCTGGTTTAATTTGAGGCTGATACATTGACTGGATGTCAATGTAAACCACCTGAGATGATCCCCCAGGTTCATCTGTAGGGGGATTTGAGATCTCCTCTTCAATGATAGGGGGGCAGTAGGACACAACAACATGGTTCTCCATTTCTGAGTCAGAGCCATCTTCAGGCACAGTGGTCTCTGCAGCTGGGGACATCATCTCTGTGTCTTCAATCTTTGGAGCTGTAGACTGTGTTTCCACCACTTCAACACTGTTGGGAGTGCATGGGTTCATTTCCAGTGTTTTAAGAGTCTTATTCCCCTGAAATCAGAAAAAGGAAAAGGGGAAGACACTAAGCTAAAAGAACTGGAAAACCTAAAAGCAACAACTTGCCCAAATTACAGCAGTTTGCTGGCTTAGGGATTGTACTCATCCCACAGACACTAGCACAATACATAAAAAAAAAAAGTTTTACCATTTTCCTGTTCATATTCCTGTTAGTGTTAAAAGTATTTTATGCAAATTAAGGAGACTTGAGATCTTGCAGTAAATGTTTTTGAGAATTCTCCCCAAATCTCATCTTTGTATAACCCATTCCAGAAGGCTTTTTAAATGTTATGCCCAGCTCCAACTACTGTATCTACCAGGAGGCTGGGATATGGCATATACACCTCTCTATACTTTCTGCTTCTTCTAGCACTTTGACAAAGATGGGGGTGTTGCTCCCATATTGTTATCAGGTACTGACATTTCTCATTAGCTGGGAGAAGAGAAATGCAGCAGTTCTTTGCTAGTTCAAACACTGCAAGTAACTACATTAATAACAACAAAGTTCTAGACAGCATCTGACAGAAGTTACTTAGTAAATTGGTTTGTTTCCCCCTGCCACAGAGTTTTTTTCTACAATTGGAACAGATGAGTCAAAGTTTGCAAAATAATTCTTTTGCAAACTTTTTAAAACTTATTTTATCTTTCAGAAGCTTAAAATACTAAATATAAAATAAGGGTTACCTCACAGATGTTCCTCTGAAACTGCAATGCCTTACTGTTCTCAGGATTTGGGATTTCTGGATAAAATGTTTCCTTAATCCTTTAAAGAGGAAAGAATAAACTATTATAATGATAGCACGGCCTGAAACAGATTGTGAATACACAAAGGGAGTCAGGACATTTCCCTTTAATTCAGAATACTGAAGACATCTGGTACAAAGATTTAGTGTGTTGAACTTTCACTGAGTATAATGGAAAAAACAGCAACCATTTTTGTTTTTAAGTGGGGAATTTAATATGCCACATTTACTAAAAGTTGAAGATGGTATGTCTACCTTTGTTTGTAGAGGGCACACAAATTACAGTATGTTGCCAGCTTATTTCCATTTGGGAACTATTTATAAACGGTGCTCACTGGGAGACAGGCTCCCACAAAAAGTTTTTGCATTCCTCTCTCTGACCTCACTCCAACTCAGTTTCTCCCTCACCTTGTACAATGTGTTTTTACCATCCACCTTTAAACAAAGCCCACTAACATCTTTGGGTATTCAGAGAAAACAAGGAGTAACTAAAATCATGCAAAACCCTAGCACTGAAGGAAACACTTCCAGGAAAAGATGAGAACCCGAGGCAGGCATTTACCATTCCCTCTTTCGGTAGCAGAAGATGCTGGCCAACACTCCAAGCAGCACCACCACTGCCACGGGGATGAGAATTGCAATGATTAGTCCTACAGCTGGGGAATAAGAAAAAGAAAAGACTGTAAATATATATCTAATGTTGCCACCAAGTTTTATGCCTTTTCTAAAATTCCCACCAATTAAAGGCCATTCCATTAAACTCATCTGATGCAGTGGTGTGCAAACAGTGACCTACACCACTACCCTTTCCCGTTGCTGGAAGGGCAAAAGTCCATCCATAAACAGATTCAGTGATAACTACAGGAATCAGCAGATATTTCTCTCTGATTGCTTAATTGCAGAAGGCTTAATATGCAGCACAAGGCTCATTGCTACTGTGATTCTGTTCTCACTAAGAACTGGAATTGCATTTCCATGCTACCTGAGCTGGCTAAGTTTCTGGTAGTGGCTCTTCGAGACCAACGACTCACACAAACAGCATTGTCTTTTATATGTTTTACAGTGCTTTCAATGCTTGGGCTTTAGCTCCAATACATCCCCACTGCCTTCTTCCATTAGTATTAAATACCTCAAGTTTGATTTTTTCATGTATTTTAGTTGCACCCCAGTGTTTAGTCCTTCATAGGAAATACTTTTTTTCTCTCATTCCCCAAAGTCAATCTTTTTTTTTTTTTTGTAATTGTCTTTCTGTGTTTGCTTCTGTCAGGGGATCAATAAAACTGAATTCAAAGCAGAGAGCATCTGTTTACAATTCTGAAACTGATAAATATTTCCACAATATCTTTCTCCCACTATGTATTAGCAGATATTCATCATGGGAAATCTGACAAAAACAACTGGCTGTTCGAGAAAACTGAGCTCAGACTCCACTATATTTAGTAGTAGGTTAGAAGTTATTTTTTGTGCATGCATACATTACCATAAACTACAAAGTAGCTGTAACAGAAGAGGATCTTTCCCTCACTGTGAACTGTACCAACTTCGGTATTTATAAATAACCAACTAAATAAAGGAAAAAATTAGACAGTAGGCCCAAACTACCTATAGGACCAGAAAAAAACCACAAACCAACAAAATAAACTCAGCTTTATATACATTGTACAGTCCCTGTGCTAAAGACAGGGATATGTCTCAACAGGGATAATCAACTTACAGTCCTCCTTTGTCACCACATAGAGGCTGTTTGGCGGGCTCAACCCACCAGCAGTGTAGGCTTGTAGTTCCAGCTGGTAACTCGTTTTGCCTTGAAGATCAAGTATTTTCATAGACTTCTTTGTTAAGTCAGTGATATTGTTAACTTTAAGTTCTGGATTCCCTGTTTGTTTGGAAGCAGTAAGAAAAGCATAACTTTGTAAGAAAAGATTCAAAAATACAACCTCAGCTTTAGCAAAACTTTCTTGAAGTGTGCAGATGAAACCTGAAGCACAGTCCATGCAAAGGAAAACTGAAATAAAGAACTCTAGCAATTCTGCTTGCTTACAGAGCACCAAACAGCAGAGGAGTATGTTGCTGCTGCTGCAGATTGACTTCATTTCCTTACCCCCTTGTTTGTCCTCTTTTGAATGTGAGTCAGTCTTCAGTCCTTACAAGACAGGCGGAGTATACCGTATTAAATATAGCCATGTAACCTTCCCAGCTCATCTACCCAGGGTATCTGAGCACAGGACAGCATGACACATTGCCACTTAGTCACTGCTTTATGGCCCCAGTCAGCCAGAGTTTTCTCCAACTTTTGCTTTATATTAAAAAACAACTGTGCTAACCACACAATGAGCTGATTATTTTAAATGCCTTTGTCACATACCAGCGGCCAAATATAATGGTGAGTAATGCAACTGAATTATTATTAAAGCATCTTTTTAATGAAAGTGAAATTATTAAAAAATAAGAAAGGATGATGTAAGCAAGGAAGTTGCAATCTATACAATTCATTTACCTGATTCTGAAAGTCTAGGCTTTAAAGCATCTTTTTCGCCTTTTGCAAAGGAAAGAAGATATCCTTTTAAAAACCCTCGGCATTCTTCAATAGGAATGTCTTCCCATTTTACCAATATAGAATCTGAAGAAGTTTCTTCAACAGTAAAAATTGGTGCAGTTTTTGGAGCTGTAGGGGCAATTATGAAGGAAGAAACTAGTAAGAAATTACATTATCATTAACTGATGAAACCACATAAGTATTTACTCAGTTTTATTTGGGCATTTTCCAACCTTTTCCTCAAGACTCTTCACTGTAAAGAACATGTGAAAGGCTTAGTAGGAGATGCTACAAAAATACAGCTATGTTGCACTCACTGTTATTAATCACTGCAGTATTATCTACTAAGAGGAGCTAGAAGAAAAATTTTTCTTTGGTCAGCCTTCTTACACGTAAATACCCTTCTTCCTGCAACAAACCCCAAAAGATTGTATAAACATTCAGAGGATACAAATTAGCTTTTAAAGGGTTTAACTCTCTGCCTTCACAGCTTGTCTTAAAACTAAACAAATTCCACATTCCTACCATGGAATACTATCTCAGCTTAGAAGAGCTACTCTTAGCAGTTTTTACAAGTCCTTGTTCCAATACCTGAAGCCTACTGAAAGTATTACAGCACATAACGTCATGTGCACCAGGATTTAGTCTGATGTTTGGCTTTGATCCAGCAGACTGAAGTCATGTTTAAGAATGCTTCCATTTTTCTCTTGATGGTTATTTGTCCAGAGGCAAATCTGAAGTTTTAGAATGAATGTAAGTTTTTGTGCATTTCTCAGTTCCTAACAAGTTTCTTCTGCATGTTCAATGCATTTTCAGTCCCTCAAAGTCTTTATATCTTGAAAGCTTCTATCTGATCTGTTCATAACACATATGGAAAACTCTTCTGAGAAACTGTTCAGAATTTTTGCAGAGATATAAATGGCCGAAAATTCAGTTTCTGGTAAAATTGCCTTAACCTCACCTTCAACCTTAGCAATGAAATAAACAACACCATTCCCAAGGACTCAGATTATGTTAGCAGCTCAGTTTTCCAAGCAAACTATTTTAGCAGAAAACACATTAAACTTCAAAGTGAAATGGGTGCTGTAGTGACAATACAATCCAATACAGCTGTGGTGTTAAAGGGTAAAGTCGTGTTCCGACACCTCAGAACAGAAAGCATTCAGACACTAACACATCTTCAGGCCAGCAAAGCTCAGCACTGGGTCAAACTCCAGTTACCCAGACAGGGTTGGTGTGGGACAAAATACAAGTGGCAATTCTCAAAGTGGTTTGTGCTCTAGGATCTAGTTTGGAACTAAGAAGTCCTTTCAAACAGAAACGTTATGGATACTTTTTATATTTGCTGAGCTATACCAAATGTGCTTGGAAGTTTCCTTGGAGCTGATGAATCAAAAAAGTTGCCTCCTCTTGCATAGAAGGGACCAGAGCCATGTGGTTCAGATTATGGCTGTGAATTGCTGTGACACGCTGTGCCACCACACAAGTGGGAGGGAAAACACAGGGCTATTGCATATGCTTGGAACTGGAAGTGGCTAGAGAAATGTATTGCAGTTATACACACAAGAAGTCAGCAGGACTGCATGGGGATTCTCAGTCGTCTTCTGCCAACACTGAGCTAAAAATAGACACAGTCTAAGTTCACTCTGCAGAGATCCCAAATGATAAAAGTGCACTTACGCAGCTCTTTTATATACCCAGTTATGTTTTTCAACAACTGATACCCAGTGGACTTGCAGCCATATAGTGAAAAGTTGTATCTCACGCCAGGTTTGAACAGAGCTGCAAGAGAAAATTGCTATAAGAATATTTCACTTCTGAAGAATGACGCTTTTAGATTTCACATGATGCATACATATAAATATGTATTAAAAAATTACTAAGTATAACGGTATAAATACCATCCCTACTTGTAATTTCTACAAAAGCTATGCCATCAGATGTGGTTTAGAAGCAGTAACCAAATCTAGCTCCCAGAGAAAGTTTAGTACTAAACAAAGAAGATTCAAAACAAGCTACTCAAATTGCATAAATCGCTCTTTCCATGGGGAAACACAAATTGAAGTTACCAGAAATAATCCCGTTCCTTTCCTCCCACAGTAGCCATGTAGATCCTGCCTCTTCAGAAATACAAATGCATTTTTAAATAACCAGGTTTACTGGAGTAACAGTAAAAAAGGTAGGCAGGAAACTCTCTAAAGTGATAGTGAAGCAACTTAGCAATGAACGTCAGTCTTGAACCGACTTTACAAAACACAGTCATCAAATTTATGTTTTCCATGTCTTTGGTGGAAACATAGATATTTGATGTTTTAATGTGTAAATAGTTTACCACTTTCTGGGATTTTCTCAAGTCAGGGCTGCACACTACTTTCAAGATTTTTTCTACACAAGATGCCACTGTGAAACTATACGGAAGTGAAATGGGTTTTGCAAGAGTTCAGGTCCAGCCTGAGAGATTCTCCTAGAAGGACTAAACAGAGGTGGATTTGCCAGCTTGAGCTCAGCCCTAGCAGCTGGATAACTCACACAAGAGTCACATGCTGCAAGAACCATCCCAGTGAAGAGCTCAGGAGTAAAGCAGTGCATCATTGGACAGAAACAGTATTGTCTGCATAGAAAAAAAGCAATCTCTAGCTAGCACAAACAAAAACAACATGGACACAGTGTTGTAATTACACAGAAAAACATATTGCCCCTACCCTCTGAGGTCTCACTCCCCCTCAACTTCCTTATGTACATAGCTCCAAGTTGTTTTCTTGAATGGAGACTTTAATACTAAATTCTTTTAAAAAGCAAATATATACCCTTATAGACAGCAGAGAAAAAAAATCCTACATCTTTATTGGGTTCTGTCTTTCCTCTTCTGCTGCTACTAGTCCCACCACAGCTGAGTTTCATTTCCCTGATCTGCCCACCAGCATCTAGAGACCTGGAATGTGCCCTATTCCAGGAAATTTCAATAGTTGACAGCAAGCCAACACATGGAGGTCACACTTAAAAAAATCTGCCTCATGTAAAAACAACGGATTAGTCTTCTCCCATCCTGAGCAGCACTGTTTATGCTTAGAATCCAAATAAAACCCCAAACTCTAGATTAACCACTATGCATTAGGCTGAGTTAGGAAATTGTGGGGTACAACAAGAAGAGGTAATTTCAAAACAATTAATAAACACAGGATGATAAAAATTAAGTCAAGACTGATATTTGGATTTGGCAAGGCTGTGTAAGAAATTAAAATAAACACAGTACCAAGAAGAATTTAATCTATTTACACAAGTACACAGCAATCAAACAATCTGTAATCTATAGCTTTGTGCTGCTCTTATTCCACTTGCTGCTCGGTGTCTCAACCGAGATTAACGAGAAACTATTTCTGACTTACCAGATTTTATCACTACATTTGTTGTATTTGAAGGAAATTTCTGCCAGTCCACACTGCAGGGTTCAGCCCCAGATGAACGACACCATTTTATTATGTAGCCACATGTCATGTCGGGGTAAGAATTCCAAGAAATATTAATTCCATTCCCCATTGCCACGGCCTGATCTGTTGTGACATTGTCTACAACAAAGATGACACAAAAATCCATCAAAGAGCAGGCACATATCTATAGTGCAAGATGCAAGAAAGCCTTCCAGCCACAGCACAATGGCTTTATAAACGGCAGTTTATAAAGGATTTTTTAAAATCCTTTTATAAGGATGAGACGCACGCGTGAACTGTGAAATTCGAAGCAGTGCACTCAGCTGAGCTTTCTGGAGTGCTTGGAATCAGACATAGCCTGCAGCAAATCCCTCAGCCAGCATTAAGTATGATGACAAGCAATGCAGCAGCTCAGGATTGGCTTAAAAAGCACTTTTTCAAGGTAAGGATTTACAGCAGATGTCAGGTTCAAATATGAATTGACACCAATTTGGCAGGAGCCTCCAGCTATAAATTCCTGCTGTCATTTCATCAAATGGTTTTCTTTGTGTTTCTTTCAAAGTGTCTTGCTGCCACTCGCCCAACCACAGACAACCATTTTTCATGAAGAATCAACAGCAATAATCATGTCCCTGGTGAACTTTATGGAGGCTTCAGTCTACCAGGGGTAAATTATACAAGAAAGACAAAAAAAACCAAAAAACCAAAAAAACTTCGCCTTTAGTCTATTTTTCTTGTTTCTGATTATCAAAGGTTTAGCTGCCCTTGAAGTGATCAGATCTGGGAACAGCTTCCGATTCCTGCAGCTGCCCTCCAGGGCTGTCCATCAGAGGGGACCCCGCAGAGCTAAGGGATGGTTTCCAAAGGCCACCACAAAAGCAGTGGCCCCATGACAGATCTGCAAAAACAATCTCAGGGTTTCAGTTTTCATTTTTCAGTGTTCTCATTTATGCTCCCCATTGAGTCTATTATTTCATTTTATTAAAGCCATAAACTATGGAAGGCTGAAGGGCAAGGACAGTTTTTAAGAAGTAGTGCTATGAAAACTTTACTCTCACAGATGGGCTGTGAACATCGAAGGACTGTCTATTTCTAAATAATCTTAACATACAGTTAAGTGTACAAGCCTGTTGTAGCTTGCTCATGGCAAGAAGAAGACACATAATAAAAAAAGCAAATCAGCTCCACAAGGGTTTTGATACTTTCCCCAGAAAAATTGCTATGCATCCAGTGAAACTACATTTCTATGATGCTGGAAAAGATCTTATTTCCAATGGCAGATTTTAATTTTTCTATTTACAGAAAAGAGTTTTTACTGACAGTGAGCACATACTATCTAAAAAATACTTAAATACACCATACTCCATCTTATTTCCTGAGCTAGATGACTAGAAATTCACCATGGGCAGTACTGCTCATTTTGGTGTATTTATAGCTGCAACCTAGACTAGAGGAACAAATAACTACCAGCATTAGAGTACTACTGTGGTAGGGGAACCTGGATCCACCAGATTATATGCCCCAACTCTCTACATATTACTTTTCAGAGACAGTGACAAATTAATTATGGTAGATTAATTATTTGTTTGTGCTTTCAGTTTTCAGAAAACCTCAGCAGATCTCCAGCTTCAGACCCTCTGCTCTCTTATGCACATTAAAAGCACTTATAGATGGCACACAGGAAACAGCCAGAGAAGATGTCTGGGCAAAAATGTCATCCAGTTCTTTGAATGACTCATCTTTTATGACTCCAGTCAGTGACTCAATTCCTATACCAACTTGGGAGCAAATCTTTAATGAGTACAAGTTGGATTATACCACAGGGAACCTCAGACATCTGAGAGAAAGCCATAAATGAATGCAAAGCTCCAGCTGCCATTAGCTATTCCACACCACAAACCTATTACAGAAACGTCTTTGACTCCCAGAGCCTCATTCTTTCACTGCCGAAGGAGAGCTAAAAAAGCATTTCAAATCAACTGTCCCATACAATTACTTTTCTCTCTAACAGGAAAACTAAGAATATACTACAAGGTATTAGCATTGGTGCTGTGCTCAGTTCTGGGCTCCTCAAGACAAGATAGACATGGAGCTCCTGGTATGGGTCCAAGGGACAGCAACAAAGATGCTTAAGGGACTGGAGCATCTCTTATAAGGCTGAGGGAGCTGGGCCTGTTCAGCCTCAAGAAGAGGTGACTGAGAGGGGACCTCATCCACATCTCTCAGTGTCTGCAGGGAGGAGTCAGAGGATGAACCAGGCTCTGCTTGGAGGCGCTGAGCAATAGGACACGAGGCAATGGGCAGTAAGTGACGCATAGGAAGTTCCACCTGACCATGAGGAAGAACTTCTTTACTGTGCAGTGACCAAGCACTGGAAAAGATTGCCCAGAGAGGCTGTGGGATCTCCCTCTCCAGAGATATTCAAGCACCATCTAGATGCAATCCTGTGCCATTTGCTCTGGGATGACCCTGTTTGAGTGGGGAGGTTGGACCAGATAACCCACTGCGGGCCCTTCCAACCTGACCCGTTCTGTGATTCCTTGTTTTAGAGAAGCACAAGAAACATCATGTACCATGCTTTTCCTTCACACAGAAACAAACTTGTTTTTTCATCTCACTATGAATCTCAGCCAAAACATATTTCTTCCTATGAGAGAGGGCTGTGTATTATAAGAACCTGAATTGCTAGATAAGGAACTGTGAAACCTGTTCCCCAGGAGAGCAAGGAGAAGCAGACCCAAGAATGCTTCTGGCAAACAAGCAGAGAGGGGCCTTGCTGTGTAAATCCTCCTTGCAGAGCATCAGCCAGATCTGGAGCTAAAGGTTTGGGCTTTGGGAGATTACACTTTCTGGCATGCAGGCAAGTGTGGGCTCTCAGTAACCACTTTGCAATATTATCTACTCTCCAAGCTTAGTATTAGGAGCAGAAAATCATTATCTGGCTCAGCTATTTCCCATTACAAAACTCTCAGCAAAAATGACAGTGTTTTAATTGAGAAGCTAAAGCCCTACATCCTTTTCAAACACTGGCTCCCTAGCACAAGGACACCAACACTACCAACCAGTCCAATTAATATTCTCCTGCAGAGCTCACAGGCATTGAACTGACAATTCTTGCCTCAAAAAGCCACACAACACCCCCACAACTTCTGAATCTCTTTAGCATGTAACACTTCTCAGTGTCTCAACAAGAACACACAGAAACAAACTGAACTCCCTAACTATCAGGGATTCAGACCAAGGCTTTTGAAGCCTCATTCTTCATGCTTCTGGGAGGTCTCCAGAAAAGTGCAAACAGATGCAAAGACTGCACACTATTGCCTTTATTTTATGTAAAGAGCACAATTAATTGGTGAGACACCACACTAAAAGCAAAGTAGCATTTTTTTTCCTGCCCAGCAGATTTGTGTGGGGAAATTAACACAAACAAACATACCATTATTTTTCAATAAACAAACTCTCCCAGGTATTCCCCAAGCTTTGGAGGTGTTTAACTCTCAGCTGGGAGCACTCACCACTTGGAAGTTCCACGCTTGTTATCCTTGAAGGGGGAGATGAGCCTGCATGGTTTCTGGCTACAACGCTAATTACACAATCACTTTTTCCAAGTTTTATCTCAGTACTGTTTGAAGGTTCAGTGACTACTTTATACTCCAGTAACGTCTCTAGCAGGTAGCAGGACACTTCATGAGACACTATTTTTCCATTGGCTTCAGAAAGGGATAAGGGCTATGAACAGACAAAGAAGAGTGCACTAAAACCAAAATGCAATATACAGAAGATGACATAGAATAATATGAATTTACTATTCCTGATCTAGTCTGATGATTGGGTAAGACAGTGCAAAAAAGTTACTCAAGTGTGACTTTGAGAATTAACATGTAAGTTCCTAAGCTTTTAATTTTCAACTGAGATGTATAAAAAATGTAATTCTTCATGTGAAATGCTTCTCAATGCAATATTTAAATTACAAAACTTTAACAACATGCTCATTTGGGAAAAAATATTTATCTCAATGAATGGTTCTATAAAAAGTTAAGAAAAGCAGTCTGGTTTATTGACTATAAACTTCACTAATTTATAAATGTGTAAGTAAATAGCTTTTTGTACAGTTACATTACATATTATTTTAAGTATCCTATCTACCTTCCAGAAGACTTTTAGGCTTTTCCCAGAAGGACTTCTCTCTCTCCAGATATCTGGTCCTCTTGCAGGAGCTAAATAAAAAAATAAGAGTGGAAGTTCTTTTCCCCAGTTGCATAGTAGACAATTTATCATCTATTAAGAAGTTATGCTTTTTTAAGATGACTAAAACATATGTCTTCACAAGTTCAACATTTTATCATCAAAGAGTTAGATAAACTTACAGGCTTCTGATGTTGTCTGCTCCACTTCCCTGCTCCAGTCACTCCACCTCCAGAAGTGGTCTGCAGACGAGCAGCGCACCCTGAACTGGTATTTGGTGTATGGGTGCAATGTATTCAGCTGAGCTGTGTAAGTTGAGAATTTCCCACCAGGCATGGAGACATTGTGCTGTTAAAAATTTACAGAAATTGACATGATACGTGTATTTTTTTCTCTTAGATTACACTGTTAGTCAACACCAAAAAAGGCGGGTTTTTCTCCCCCAAGAATACTGACACTGTCAAAGTTGCAGTCAAGCCCTATGAAGAAAATAGTGGGAAAAAAAATTTTCCTATGCAGTCAACCTAAACAACCAAAAAAACTTCAGAGATTCACCAAAATAAAGTCCTGTATAGATAGAAATTCAAGCATGACAGTAGGCAGCACCTTTGAGATGTAAAATACGAAAAGGAGAGGCAACACTGATTATTCTTCAACAGGGTGAGCTCTGCACACAACAGCAAGTGGTTGTTTTCCATCTATTCCTTCAGACCCCCTCTCTCCCACATGCAGCAAAACTGCTGACATGAGGCAGGCCAGGATTTCACCTCTGGTATTCAGAACCTGCACCTCCACTGAGCACATGCACATCAGACTGGGAACAAAGGCCTTTTTCCTACGAGGCATGCACAGAAGCACACTAAAGACAGTCTGTTTGAGCAAGATGTTTATCATCCAGTCTGCTTCCTTCATTTTTCCTTCAAAAGGTAGCATCCAGGTCTTACCCAGGTGGTCTCAGTCTACAGCTCCTATGACAGGACTAATGTCTCCTATTATTCTTAAAGTGTTGTGAGTCTACAAAGCATTTCAGTTCCACTATTATTTAAAGAAACCCTAAGGCTGGGAATACTTTTTTACTGAATCTCATTATAACACATGTGCATCGCAGCTGCCAAAAACTGGACCCCAAGTGACTTTAAGATGCAACTGATCGTGCATTTTTAAAGCCAAATGACAACTTCAAGAATACTAGAAAAGCCAAATGACAACTTGAAAAATACTAGAAAAGCCAACAACCTCTCATACAGATGGAAATGCTTCTGAAAACATCTTCAAAATGCCGTAACAATTTCACAGCTACTTTTGTGACAGAGAACTCCTGGAGTTTTTTTATTAAGCAACCAGCGACCGTATAACAAAGCTATAAAAGCTTCTGCCAAGCTGTTCACTGCATACAAAATATCTGTGGCTGCAGGCTCTGATACAGGTGCAGGGAATCAAACTGCTGTGGAAGCATAAGTCCTGAGCTTCTCCCACTACCCCAGATGATTGATCCAGTAGCAGGGTTCACAAACAAGTGCATGCCCCACGTTTTGAGCTGCATATTCCAAAAATATCTGAGTTCCTTTTGTAGTACCTGATCTCTGGTATTACTTAACACATGTCATTACAGAGAAAATATAAAAGCTTAATGCTTCTGCACTCATTAAGTGCTTTGAAAGTATTTTTATAATACTCTTACAGAGCATGCACCCTATTATTTTGGAGGCATGTACATAATTATTATCTTCAGTCTTAGCTGCATCATTTCAGTTGCTTGATTTATGGTATTCAAGGCTGTGCTCAACAGCTGTGCCCAGCTGGCAAATAAATGCAGAGGGTATCAGAATACTTCTAGAAATCAAATATTGCATTGCAAAAAAAAGCCTCTGAGGTGACTGAGCTCAAATTACAAATTCAGGCTCTGTGCACCAAGACCTGAGGCAGTATGTGCCTACTTGAAATGGTCAGAGATATGTATGCACAAAGAAACAAAGTTAAACAAAGTTAAATCTCAGGCCAGCTGAAACTGCACTTCTGATTAGTCTTCCCCAGTGAGACAGATCACCCCAGGCTAAGTCAGGCAACACAGAAGAGGATATATTCACACCACCTACACTCAGTATCCGGTGCCTAAATTAGTACTCTAAGCTCCTCTGACAATCAGCAGAGTAAATATGCAGCTCCAGTCCATGGTGCAGGGAACCGGGCAGCAGCTGGAAGCCTGAATGGCTGAAAATCTGAATCCCACCCAGGAATACCACCTTCTGTCCCGCAGCAGAGGTCCTCACTGGGGTTTACCTACTGATACATCCCATGGGAGAATCCTTCCCTATCCTATCTCTACATCACTGACATATGAGCAGGTTTAGCAGCTGCCCATTATGGCCACATGCATGTCAGCTGTTGACAGCAAACAAATGAACAGTTATCTGAGGGGAAAAAATAAAGGGAGATATTCAGCTACACTCTGCAAGATCTGAAACAGCCATTGTGGAAGTCTGCAGGGCAATAATGCATCCTGGAACCAGAGTGTGTTAATACAGCTTACACCAGGAAGGACAAAGCACAAGGACTGTTACCTAAAAGATCAACATAAAACACTATGCACCCCTTTCAAGTACCAAATAACATGGTGCGTAATTTGACTTTTCTCTAGTGTTTAAAACAAAAAAACCCCAACCAACCAAAACCACCCAAAACAGGCAACAACAGAGATGAGCAGGAAGTTTTCTGATTTTAGCAAATGAACTTCTACTCATTACTACATTAATGATTTAACAGGATCATCAGAATGCTCTTAGTGAGAAAAGAACCTGAAACGTGATTAGTTCAGTGAAAAAGACCAGCATTTGTGCCAAAAAATTTCCATTTTAAAAGCAACACTTACCAGCTTTCTCTCAGAATGACCACTGCTAATTTCAATTTGACAAAGAAGCCTGATGTCAGCAAAGCTGCCATTTATAAACCAACGCAGTTGGATGCTTGTAGAGTTGTTCCCAGTAACAATTAACTTTTCTGGGGTTTTTGGATGAACTTAAAAAAGAAAGAAAAACCTTTCAGTTCTAAGAAAAAAAACCACTTATTTCAGTTCAGAAAAATCTTATTTTAGAAGATCAGAGAGAATCAGAAGAATAATTCTTGCAGTCAGCAACTGGGAAAACTGGTGCTGGGAAGGCACCTGCAAGCAGGCTCATTCCTGACTCTCTTCTCAGCTATCAAACATGGAAACAGACTTGCTTAAGTCTGAGTGTTCTGGAACATATGATAAGGAGTTGAGACACAGAAAAACATTTTCCCTCTTACTGATTTTAGCAAAAATGTGAAACACCAGCTATATCAGATGACCACAGAGATGGATGAAAGTCACTCAACTTTGTTCAACTTCTGTGAACTTTTAAAGTTAGGACTTAAATCTGCAGACGAGGTTGGAGGAGGATTTCTAAATGACTGCACCCCAAAACTCCCTTTACAGAATTTTTGAATAATATTCAGCACTAATATTCACAGCTATCAGATTAAAAAAAAATCTGCTGTTGGAATTGGTCCAGATACCTTAAGGAAACACATACTCTACTCTGGGAATTAAGTGGACAGTGCAGGACAGAAAGAAAAGGAAACAAATAGGAAACAGCAGCATATCACCTGGGTGTGAAACAGTTCAGTTTATAATTAAGAGAAACAAATTATGCTTTTCTCAACTCTATCAATTTACTCTGACAATTCTAATCTCAAGCAAGTTGAACTGGGACCTGGAAAAAAAAAAAAAAAGTACTATCTTCATGTTTAAATTCAGATTTTTGGAGAACGGCAGAATACTGTAACCAATAGGAATCCCTGAAACCTCAGCTGTGGTTGTGGAGGGGAAAAGGTGGGGAAGGCAATGCTAGAAAAGTGGTCATCTCCCTTTCCCTTATTAAACTGAAGGTCTAATGAGAGAAGTTACTTCTTTCTCCAAACCATTACAGTAGATGATCATGGCTACTAGCAATAGCAAACAGTAGTCATGATATTATGTTCTGCGTTTTCGTGCTATTTTTTTTATGCTCCAAATCCTGCTGCAGTAAAACTGTGTAATATTTTGCCCTAGAAGCAGACACTGAAATAAAGGGTCATTTACAGTTCATAAAGTTACACCTAAATTTTAATTACTGATGTGTAACGGAATATGAAGCAAAACACAAACTTACCCAGAGAAGTTGTGGATGCCTCATCCCTGGAAGGACTGGATGGGGCCCTGAGCAACCTGATCCAGTGTGTGGCATCCCTGTTCATGGCAGGAGGTGGGACATGGGGAGTGTGTGTGTTGTGTTGGAACTCAATGATCCTTAAGGTCCCTTCCAACCCCAGCCACTCTGGGATTCCATGAGAAACAGCAGCTGGCTAATTATTAGATCATACATTAGCATTTATCACACAGCAGTCTGTCCAATACAGCACTGCTGTTGAGAACTGGCATCTCCCTGTACAGCTCATCATTGCCTCAGGATATGCCCTGAGTTGTTTTCAAGTTCAAATTATTGAATACGGCAATAATCTGGTGACAATTAAGGAAAATGATGGAAAGTATACCATGTCAGAGCTCTTCAAAACCAAAACTAACAAACAGCATGTAGTAAACACATCTTTTCCCCTTTGTAAGTCATAAGTCTTACCTCTTTGAGTTATATCAACCAAAATGGATGACTGTGCTTGCCCGATAGGATTGGACACACCTAATATGAAATCATAGGTTTTTTGATCAGGCAGTACTGGAAAGCCACAGATACGGTCGCTGTTCATTTCATTGACTTCGCACGAAACATTTTTACCAGATATTCTACAAAGTAAGGAGGGGAGGGAAAAGCTTAAATTTTGAATACATTCATTCCTAGCAACAGTCAGAAGTCTAGACTGAAAACATGGTACAGAACGATGGGTTCAGTTCACATGGTTTACAGAATAATTTGATTGCAGAGGCATATCTAACACCACAACGCAGGTTAAAGTGGCATCAGTCATGACTTGCCCTGTTCTTACGTGAAACTCTCCTCTTCCACTAGCATAACATTTCCATTCTCTCACTTCTCAAAAGACTGGAAAACAGGTAGGTCCTGTAAAACCACCTCACAAGTCACAACTAAGATTCTGATTTAAAGTATCTTTGTTCAGATCAGCATACGTTTGCATTTAAAGAATTTTCTTAATTGTTTTCTGAACTAGTGAGATGCTACACACATTGTCTTTCTATAAGCCCTGTCAAATCTGAACTACAGTTTGTTACCTGGAATACATCCACTAGTCCCAGCTGTCTTTTAATTGAAAGCAGGAGAGACAATCTGATAACAGACAAGAACAGTGGTGCATCTTTAGGGATAAAATCTAAATTGTGTACCTGTATGTATGTATACATATTTGCTTTAATTACAATCTGGGTAAGCCTCTCACTCAGTAGCACCAGTTTAACTAACTTCCTCCTTTGGGCATTTTTACTGTATTCTAGCTGAGCTCTGAGCTCCCTCCACACCATGCCCTCTATTTCAATAGTGCAATGTGGGCTGAGAACAAGGATGAGAGTATTTATCCTGAAATGCATCACATTCATCTCACAGCTTTGGGCTGAGAAAACAAGAGTGGACAACATCCTTACTTTTAAGATTAATATGGGCAGTCAGTGACTGAAGCTCCTTTCCTCTGAATAGAATACCTGCTCTGTTTTGTCCATCTCTTTGCACCCTACCTAGTGACTTTTTTAGCACTGGCACTCTAGACAACATCTGTGACTGTAACTCAAGCCTCATTGCCTCCAGCATGCTTCTAAGACACCATGAGACGCCTTTTCTCATCATTTTGTGTGAGTCAGGCCTCTCCTGGCTTCTTTCCCTGACTGCTCCTTTAGAACAACACAGGAGCCTCCTCACCATGGGAATTTTATTAACTCCTCACTAACTTCTAATCACAACTACCAAGGAAGTGGTTGCACTTTGCAAGTGCTATTCCAAACAATGTTTCTTCTTTTTTAAGGCTTTAGGTGGCCTGGCCTTTAAGACAATGTAGTAGGACACTAGTTGACTGCTTTCTGTGGGTGAAACCAGTGTCATTTGTCCCTTTCAATGTTTTATGGATAACATTTACTCTGCTTGCTCTAATTCTTAATGCTGAGAGGAGAACGGATGGATGCTAACAGCTATTTTCGCTAGTGGCATTTGGGAAATGCCCCATGACCTGCCTTACAATTGTTTCTCAGTGAACTTTTGTCATCCTGCTTAGCAGAAGCTCAGTAAATGTCTGACATGATCTGACCCAGGTTTCCTATAAAAAAAATATTAAAAATTATTTATTAACTCCTACTGTCTCCCTGGATTTTCATATTGGCCTTGTCTACACGTTGGCAGCATCCTGATATACTAAGCCCTTTATCTAATCATGAGTTCATAATGGTATAAACCTTTGGGAAAAGTCATTCTTAATTGCCATTGGAATTTTGCAGGGTTAGACAAGGGTTTTCCAAGTTTACTTTAGGTACAGCTTCTAGTAACTCCTGGAAAGTATTTTAGGCTCTAAGCAATCACATTTAAATAGGTATGGTACAGTAAGTCCCAGGCAGCAATGGAGGTATTCCAGTTGTACCCTTTTGCTCCTTTTAGTGCTGATTAATTTTACCTTTCAAATAAGCTATACTTTGTTCTTCGTTTTCCATACAGTCCACTGGGCCTGCCTGGTTTCCAGGTGCATTTTATTATCAGAAAGTTGGGTGTTTCACAGCTGAGGTTTTGGGGAACATCAGGACCATCTGTAGCATGAAAAGAGACCAAAACAGTTAGCTGATGTTTTGCCATCCTAGTGTGACATTTGGGTCACTGGCTTCCTGAAAGCATTGCTCTTTTGTTTTGCTGGGTCCTGAAAGCATCACTCTTTTGTTTTGCTGGGTCTATACTGTATGCTTCCAAAATACATGGTGATAGTTACACCCCAACCACAGAGGTAATATGTTTTTTAAAAAAATCACAATAAAATAGATGGATAACTATTATCAGCTCCATCTGACTAACACTTGATAGAATTCTAAGTGGGTGGGTAATCTGGCAAATCACATGCAAACATGTTCACAAGCTCCAGGCTCTGACCTGGAAGTGTTTCACTGAAACTCTGCCAGGAGTTTTCTGAAATTCTGAGCTTCAGTTCAGCCGCTGAGCAATGCAGGAATGCTGTCGGCTGTGCGTCACATTTTCTAACGTGCCAGCCCCACCACTGCTTTGAATTCTCCAAACAAGTCGTGTCAAGGAAATGGTCCCTTTAGCATAATTCCATGTTGAATTTGAAAATTAAAGCAAGCCCTGAATGGCTCATCCTCTTCACCATGGCTTTGGAAGTGCCCATCTTAAATTTTTAAACTTTGTTCTTTGCTTCCATACTAGAGCAGCGTTGAGTGCCTTGCTGGAAAAAATGGGCAGCATTCCCAACAGAGGGGGTAACCATGCCAACATGAGACCGGGCAGAGCACTTATTTCAGGTCTTGTACACTTGAGATGTTTGAGACTGGAAAGGTGTATCCCAAAGGTAGCACAACAATATCCACACAGAGATATATACTCTTCTGTCTACCCTAGAGAAGGGGAACTAACACAAGAGGCAACAGTGGCAGGCTTAGTTCAGATTATGGGCAGTAAGTGAAAAAAGAACACCTGTTTTGCTAGACCTAGGCTTAACCAAAGCAGTGTGTATTCATATTTACTTCCTCTACCTTTTCTTCCCCTCAGCAGCAAGAGGAGCATAACAAGTCCTCTCTCCACTAAGTAGGTTCCACAAGTAGAAACACTGATAAGAAACAGACTTGGCATCCCATCTCTTTAAAAAAAAGCACTGTGAAGGAAAAACCTATGGGATTGTCACAGTTTTCATTCTTGAACCACTGACTTATTTATCTAGAAGATTCTCCCACAAAAGCAAATTCTGCACAAGTAACATAAAAATGGCATATCACTGAGCAGTCATAAAAAGCTGGATTTGTTTTGCGTTTTCTATTGCACACTTAACAGACCAAGTCAATGACAGGATGCACAGGCTGCAGATCAGAACACACTTTCAAAATTATTCCAGTTTCTCCTGTCGTTTTCCTAACCTCAAGGACCTTAAGTCCAAAGGCAGGCATTAGTAATGGGGAATGGGATTCTAATAAGAAGTTATTGGAAGATGATACCTCTCAAAATCCCTGTGGGGAAAAACACACACAAAGCTTTAAAGTGACCAATTATGGGGAAGAATAATGAGGTACAATTCAGTCATTTATTTTAACAGGTATCTGCTTCTGGAACATATGTCTGAGCCTGGCAAGGTTACACAGAGAAGATACACAGTGAGTCACTATATTTAAAGAAAACACTAAAAGAATGTTTTAGAAGAATGTCCAGGAAAGAATTACTGCCTGGTTTCCTTTGCTGTAATTAGCTCCCTAGCAGCTTCTGCCCTAGATGAGCATCTGTTGTTGTTGCAAGTTAACTGTTCTATTGTCTTCACTTGACTGATTGGTAAATTAATGTTTGCACTTACAGTTCTTGCTCTCACTCTCACCTAGTTATGGACTAAACTAGAACAGATGTAAACCTAAAGTGATAGTCTCTAACTGGTAGAGATAAGGGTTGAATATTCATATGGCAATAAACTACTTGGCATTCCAGATCATGAAAAAATACCTTCGCTTAAGAGATCAATGAGAGAAGCACTGGACCAGGTTCTAAAGAGGGCTTACATGGTTACCTTCTCACCCTTCCAGACTTGGTATCTCCTCCATGAGCTGGTCTTTCCACAGTGAAATCAAATAAGTACAATCCCCAGTTCAACCTCAAAACCAACGGCCAGGAGGAAGAAAAGCCACAATAGTATTTGTTTCCTAGCAGAACCCTAAAAGTCTCAAAATGATTTTCATTTTCCTAAGGTTAGTAAACATGATACATACATCCTACAAATATGACAGTTCCATCCATCCCATTTTCAAGTGTGCACACTACATTTGTCCCGCTGGTATCTGAAGCACTGGCATTTAGCACTCTGATGGCATGGCTTCGACTACTCAGTTGCATCATTGGATAGGATTTTGATCCATAAATCATATTTGTTATGCGCTGATCTTCTTCATGGACACAACAAAATGTCACATTCGAACCTACTGCCACCACAGCGTCCAGAGGAAACACTCCATTCCCACCGGGCTCGGTATCTTTTCCTAGTAGAGAAGGAAGAAAACAAACAAAAAACCCAAACAAGAAACCTCACATGAACAATTTGCTATAAACATGGTGTTGATCAGCTAAAATGTGACTGAGGAGCACTCCAATGCATACAAATAAATGTCTTCTTGGTTTCATTAACTAGTGATTGCATTATTTCTCTAATCAAAACAGTCTCAAAGGCAGTAGTCCATCACCGCCTATTCCTCTGACTTTGGCTTAATTCTTATAAAGAAATAAAAGTCCGTGTGGTAGCAAGAAAATAAACATACCAGGGATCACTTCTGCTGGGCTCCAGTCACTCCAATCCTTGGGGCCAACAAATTGTGTTGCATTAATGTAACAGCGAATCTTCACATAGTGTGATGTGCACTGCAAAGGCATATCTGATGTCCAGTTCCAAGCAAGAATGACGTCTTCATGAGTCAGTTTTGAGTAGTAAGTAACCTGCAAAGATTTTGCACCAAGAAATCAACCAAGACAGAGTTCATGAACATCTGCTAGTAATGACATATAATCTCCCAAGTATCAACAGAATGGCAAATTAGATGAAGGAAATAATAAAATCCTCATAGATTATTGGAGTGTCCCACCTAACTTTCAGTTGTGCTATGCATTTACCAGGCAAAAGACTAAGCTGCTAAACAGCCCACCAGCTAGGTAGACTGTCAGCCAGAAATACCAGAGGGCAGACATTTGAGGGAGAGTAGGAAGACTGCCAAGCATTTAAAGAGGTATACACTGCATCATGGGCTTCTCCCAGGCAGTGAAATGTTTGAACTTCTCCAAAATAAAACTCTTCTAATATTAGTCCCAGGCTGCACATTTTGTCTTTTCTCCATTACTAAAATTTATAGCACAGAGCTACAAATTGGCCTGGAAGAAGCTGGTTACAAAAAAACCAAAAAAAGCAAGTTGAGCATTCAAAGACCACCAAGACTGGAGACACTGTTGGAGATATAGAGACAATGGTGAAAAGTATCTGCCAAATTCATAAGTTCTAATTACACAATCCCTGTACTAGAAAAAAAAAATTGCTGTGGCTAAGTACTGACAGTACAGTAGCCAGTGTTCCCATAACTTTGAAACTTAACAAGAAGTTACCAACCAGAAGCATGACTACACTCAGGTCCTGCAAAGATCTACTATCTTCATCATTCTCAGCTTTCTTCACAGGACCTCTCAGAACACTACCAAGGGCAAAAATTGTACACACATTTTTCATAAAGGAAGAAAGGGACTTACCTCTGTGACTTCCTCCATTGCTTCTTTTCGGAGTATCTGAATCTGCCAAAGGGCATGCAGTCCATATGGGAAGACTGATCCATTATCACTCCACTTCAGATTTAATGTGGAAGTTGCAAAGTCAGATGTTAAACTAAGAATGTGTGGAGTGACAGGAACAAAGGCTTGGAAAAGAGGTGGGGAGGGGGAAAAGCCGTATTCAGGTCATTAGTTAGCAACAACAGCCTCACAGGTGTTTAACAGTCACATCTCTGTGTCTGAACTGGCTAGTAGCCATAAAAACATGCAACTCAACCTCTGTAATTAGCACAAGACAGCCTCTGGGGCTACTTGAGCATGAGAGTTCTCAGGAAAGCACAAGTGCTGATGAATTATCAGGCAGCATTTTCTTTTAATACCTCAGCATGTAGATGGGCAAGTAACTGATCGTGAATATGACTCTTCATAATGCACGGTAGGGAAGATATCCCATCTTTCACAACCTTCCTTCAATACTACAGTGATAAAGGAAACATGGTGGCAGTCTTTGAAGTGTGCATGAGAGTACTTCTAGGGAGGACAGTGGAAAAACATCCCCAAAAGAAGAAGTATGTTTTGGAGACCAGTAGGGAAGTGGGAACTTGCAACAAAAGGGAGACGGGGGAGGAAGGAGAGCAGAAGGGCAGGATGGAAGAAGCTCACATGAGGTTCTGAAGAAGATCACAGGGAAAGTGATTAAGCTACAAGAAGTATTAAGGGCATGATATCATGATGGGGACAGGACAGGGAGATTAAACAGAAGCATCTCTTCTATAAATGTGTGGTGGTGAAGCAAGAGGCTGAGAAACAGAGAAGAACTATGCTAATACAAAGGTTATGGCAGTTCATTGTGCCTGGTGCAAACTAAACATTTTAAAAATATGTGTGATACATCCAACTTCAGTCTTGACCAAGGATCTGAGAGCCTGCAAAATGTTCAGCACAATCAATACACTGTCCACAACAACCTGTGATGAACCTGAGAGACTCATTCTGTTGACCAAATATTTTTAAGATGCATTTTGTTAAAGTTATTGAGCTGCTCTTGACTGTAAACAGAACCACGGCTAAGTGTTACTAACATTAGAATGTGACTATACTGAAGGAGTAAGTAGGCAAAACAAAAGCAAAAACTAGAGTAAGCATGGCAGATTGTGTCACTGCCATCTTCTGTTTACAACTTCCTTCTTTGCCTGGAAGGAAGGGGGAAAAAGTCTAATTTACTTATGTATGTAGATTAGGAATTTGTTTACAAATGCTTCCTAATTTATAACCAGGATAAGAAAGGGAAAAGAGTGACAGTTGTATAACATTGTTGCATTTTGGTTTTCTCCTCACATTCTGCCCTTGATGTCTCTTCTATGAAGTATGGGTAAGAGGAGTATCCTTTCTCTTGAAGGGTTAGAGAAAACAACCTATGATATATGGTAGCTTCATATGAACTCGGCATATCAACATTTTACATATATGAATGCTGCCAAAGAAACCTGCAAGCATATGTACATCTGAAGAGTTGTTAAATATAGTATAAAGGCCTTAGGTATATGCATACGACCTGATACTTACAGATATCTTTCTGGTGAATTACAAATTCTTTGGTAGCAAAAGCAATTCCAGAGCTTTTGATTGTCACTGTGATGGAGCTCTCTGGGACTGGAATTTCAACCCTTCTCTCCTTAGTTTTAAAACATATTTGAGGGGTAAGGTCACTGAAAAGACATAGAGGATTAAGCAGTTATTTCAGCTGACAGGAAGCTAAGACAAGTCCTATTCTTGCACACTAATAAAACACAAATTCTCTGTAATAAAAGCGCCATATCAAGTTTGTGAAGGAGTGCGACTTGCATAGGCTTTGGTTAATCTCAGATTAATGGCATTCCCTCATTTTTCAAGTCACTTTCACCATACTGACAGGTTGTGCACTGGCTGCGTAATGCAACCACCTAGCTGTTAAGAGGACACTTTCAAAGTGAAAACCTTGCTTTTTAACCAAAATCATAGAATCATAGAATCGTTCTAGTTAGAAAAAACCTTTAAGATCATCAAATGCAACTGTTAACCTAGCACAAGCACCATGTTCACCATTCAACTATGTTCTTAAGTGCCATATTCACATGCTTTTTGAACACTTCCAGGAATGGTGACTCCACTGCTTCCCTGGGCACTCTGTTCCAATGCTTTACAGCCCTTTTTGTGAAAAAATGTTCCTTAATATCTAATTAAACTTGAAACCAATAAAAGTTGTGTTTCTGAAACTTAGTCACCATGAATCAGTATTTCAAAATAGGAAAAATAAAAAACCCCAAACCAAACCTAATTGTATTGCCCCTCCCTTTGTATTTCCTGACTTACTCTCCCTTCATTCGTTTTCAATGTGAGGGCCTATGGGTTGAAAGAGCAGGATTACCACCTGTGTGCACATCTTAGAACAAATCTTTTAGCTCCTTTCTGCTGCTCAGCTCACAGGTAAAGAGCAGAGAGCAGGGCAAAGGATTCCTAAGATCCCAGGTGAAAATACAGGCTGTGCTTCATGTTTGTGCAGTGCTCAGCACAATGTGATCTGGCTTTTGTCTTGAAGATGTAGATATATACAGGAAACAATAATGGATGGGTCAAGTCATTTCCTCATTATCACTGATATGCAACTAGAAAGGCAGAAAGTTTGGAAAAATCCAGACTTTCCTCTTGGGGGAATGACGGCAGGAAGGAAAGCAGAGAGAACAATGCCAGACTTCCTGCTGAGGGACTGTTACTCACTTATGAACTGGAACAGGACCCTGGAGCTCCCATCAGCTGGAGTCAAGAGCTTGGGTTGAACTCTTAAGATTCACGCAAGACTCTGGGCTAGCAAAGGCCAGCTGAGACTTGAGTGCTCAGAAAGGCTACTCCTCTTCTGTACTGAGATATTATTAAAGGATGTTTGGGCAACTGAAAAACAAAACCTCTTTCCCTCAGGAATGTCTGCACCAAGCTCATCTCAGACTCTCTGCTTCAGGGACCCCAGCCTGCTCTGCTTTGCTAAGGAGAAACAGCAGCAGCTACATGATTGTTCTTGTTCAGAGGGCAGAACTCTGCACTTCTGAACTCTGGCCACAGAGTCATATATATGGTGTTTTTTAAATAGAAATGATAGCTGGCAATGCATCAGGAATAATGAGACACAGAAAACCAAGCATGTAGGTGGACTAAGTGCAGCCAAGCCCTGGGACCCCAAGGAAAAGTCTGGGCTGCCTGCAGAATTTACAGGAAATAAAGACAGTACAAATATCTGGATTGGGGGCAGGATCAAGATGCAAAATGGATTTGAACTCATCCCTAGCACATGATAAGTATTTGGCAGACCCACAGCATGGGGAATTGAACATGTAGTTCTCATTAGTGAAAAACACACAGAAGATGTAAGGTTTTTTAGCTTTTCTCAAAATTCACAACTTGCATTCACTTCAGAAAAGCTGTCTACATTGTGAAATAATTTTTATGTTTCCTCTAATACAATGTTCTTCAGACAGCTTAACATTTACAAAGGTTGTAAGGCAGTTGCTGAGAGATTTTTCATGTTTTTCCACATGAAATCCACGTGAATCTCAACACTTGTGACATATATTCTACTGTTTGGCCCACAACATCAGGATTCACTGCTTCCAACTCTCATTTCCTTTTGAACTGAACCTGTTTTGAAGATATCCCTCATGAAAACTCTGAGCAAGGGATAGTCACACACAGAGCAGTCTGAGTAAATAGGAGCATCTTCCAATCCTTTGAAAAGAGCAAGCAGATTTTGGCAGACAAATTGTTAGCACGGAACAATTTTGCCAGAAACCCTGCAATTGCCTGAGTTAAAAGGGCCTAGGGGGAGCACCACCCAAGGAAAACTGATGGGGAGATGCTGGGAAACAACAGCATCACAATTTCCATGGGCAGTGACTGAGGAAAAACTGTACTTTCATCACAATTTGGTATTTTTCAACCAGGTATGTGGGGGACTTACTTGGTAGTGTAGCAAAACTCAGTTTGTCCATGGCTACCTCTGGAAGAGACATCCCAAGTACAGATCATTTTGTGTAAATTGTGTGTTACACATTTCAGCTTCTGGGGGTCCCCTAGAGAGCCTGAAATCATATAAGAAATACAGTCAAAAATGAGCAACTGTAAAACAACTGCTATTGTTCACATCTTATAGCCTTTCTTCTTACATTTGTATTGCATGCATGTCTGGCCAGTATTTTAAAACTGTTGAATGATTTGTGTGCCTGATTAGACAGCCACAGACTCACAGATTTCTAGAGGTACCTAAGATCTGACTTATAATCATGTGTACAACAGAGGCAGCTGCCTCTTTCCAGAATACCCGTTCCTTGCCTAGCCTAATAAGCAGGTTTTGGGCCAATGGCAAAACCACAAGCTTTGCTTTTAAACTAATGAGTTTTTTGCTCTCCTCCATGTCATACATGGAGGGCAATTAATGAAGTGCAGCTGACTGAAGGGCAGTTAATGATAATGTGTGAAATGGTTGAAGAGAGCCAACATATACAGCAAAACAGCTTCAATGCAGACATTTACACCAATGCACATGCAGACTATCAGTGGCATTATGGAGAATTTAACACCCAGTTTTGCACTGGTTTACAAGATGATGCTGGGTGCTGGAAAGCAGACACCAGGCCTGGCACTGCCTCCATCCCTAGGATGGTGTGGGGCCACAGAGGTGATGGGTTTTGAACACACATATAGCAGGAAAGCAATGCAATTACAAGTTACAGACGCTACAGAGAAAAAGTAGTTAGTGAATTACATTGCAATAAACTTACCTATCTCTTGGCTATATACTAAGCTTCTTAAGCATAAAATAGCTAGTGCGAAAAGGCAGCAGAGGCTTGAGTTCTTCCACATTCTTCTACTGTTTGTTTTAAGAATAGCAGCTTTAAGCAGGAGTAAACATCATCTTCCAAAAAGCTGGTCAGTTCTAAAATTAAATGCAGAAAAAAAAAAAGAAAAAAAAAA
>VZTJ01001847.1:74838-94604 GCA_013397795.1 Orthonyx spaldingii
AAAAAAAAAAAAAAATCAAAGTTTTAAATTCTAGACCTGGTATTCCACAAATGCCACTTTTTGTTCCATATATTTTCTTCTTCAGTAATGTTCCCAGGCATAGCAACTCCTTTTCCTTCATCTGGAAAATGAACCTCTTCTCTGTCCCAACAAGTCCTTGATTCATGCAGTTTCAGCAAGAAATTTCCTCAGGAATCATAGACATATAAAACTCTACAGTTCATAGGTATTTTTCAGGACTATCTGATATCAAAACTAAACAGAAATGGCAGAATATTCCCCTAGAATAAGCCTCTTCATCTTAGATGAAACATCATATCCACAAAGGACATTGTATATTGTGAATGGAAATGTCCCCTACTTCATTTATGTACTTAAGGCCAAACAGACCATCTGTTTTCTTCTTTCCTCTGCTCACTTTTCATATTGCTGGTGTTCAAAGCTATGGGACACCCAAGACATTGCAGAAACAGATCTGATTACCCAGGATTACTGGTTCAATTCAGTGTTAACTAATAACCCCTGGAGGAAAAATAACAGGGGACAACAAGTGAGTCATTTCTCTATCAAAAGATACTTGTTGCTGCAACTATTGACCTTAAAATAAAAACTTATCTGGAATATTACGTTTAGTGTGTTCATTGAAGATTAACAGGTTTCTTGTCTTAAAAAGAGAAGTTCAATTGTTCGGCAGGACCCAGGGAACACATTCAGTTCTACCCACACATCAACCACCTTCAGATTTTGTTCTCAAAAAGGAAAAACTGAAGGAAAACCTATCCAAAAGCTCAATCAAGTCCAGGTGCATGGTTTCCATGCTAACTGAAATCTGTGAAGATGTGAGTACCCTTTCAGAGACCATAACTCCCATGTAGCAGGAGGTCTTCTCTCAGCAACCTACAGCAGGAGCTGAGCCATTTTTCTGTTAGAATATGACCAAGCCTACCTGTCCTACAGAGGAGCTTTGTTCTCATTTTGCCCAGGCTCCTATTTTGAAAGGCTCTTGACCTCGACTCAGAAATATCTTCCAAAGCCAGATAAACATCATTGTCAGAACAACAAACTTTGTCTAAAAGCCTCTGTAATTTTAAAAGAAACCCCTCTTCACTGAAGTCCCCTGTGCCACTAAGAGTGTGCTCCCTCATCCCTGCAATACAGCCATGTATTTTTATTAAGTTTTTGTTTGTTTGTTTGTTTACAGAATCCTCCCATGGGGACAGCTGGAAATGCCTGAAATGCTCTTCTGTCCCTTAGCAATCTGCACTGTGCGAGGAGAAACATAGCAGCACTATGCCAAATAATCCAGAGCTGCTCACAAGAGGCCACTTCTCTTCTTTCTGTTGGTCTGAAATAACCAGGCTGAAGGAAAGGTTTTCCCAGGCAGCACAAGAGACGAGACAAATGCTGTGGTAAAGATCACTGTTACATATGGAGGGACACCCATAAAATGTAACAGTTATTTTAATTTCTGCATGTTCTCAAACCACTTGAAAACCTCACTCAACACATACTAATTTAAGCTATACTGCCCTCAGACAGTATCTTTCATATATTCCTGATTTATATATATTCCTGCAATATCCATTCTGTGTAACTTGCTAAAAGCCAAATCAGGAGCAGAGGTCGACAAATCCAGGTAAAGATGAATCAAGAACCAACTAGCACATAAAATATATTAATCTCTGTGCCAAATTCCCCCACTGAATTCTGGTGTATCTCAGGGTCTTCATATTGTATTTATCCACATTATTAAAGAAAATATGGGATGTTACCTTCAGGTTGAAACTTTGCTCACAAACCTCTAACTTCGTAAAAAATGTGAAGACCAGTCAGACAGGCCTGGGAGTTACATGAATAAAATATGTAAATTTGATCAGTTTCTGAGGACTTCTTCAAAGGCTATTTCCAGTTTGCAGAAGAGTCCAAACCCAGAATTTCAAGCTCTATAGCACAATCAATTGACAGTCCCCTATCAGTTGGCAAAGTCAAGGAAAGAATAAAAAGCACTGATGCCACTTGAAGGAGAGAGAACTGAACTGTGATGTTAATTAAATCCCAAGCCTCTCATATTAATCCCAACCCTCTAAACACATTACCTGTGTAGATTTTTGCAATACCTGTTTGGTCATGCCAGGTTTATGAGGTAGATTCAGCAATTACGTGTATGTGTGTGTGTGTGTGTCTGTATTTTAAGAAAATCCGGTTTTATGCACCTCTTTCAACATGTAGCTTACCGAGTTGTCCTCCTACTGCAGAAGTTTTAAGAGTAACATCATAGCAGTGCATTACAAGAAATCTGAGTCATACCAAGTTCTCCTAACTCAAGCACAGTTTTAATTTCAGTTTCAGAGTCAGGCACAGAAGTGAACCTATGCAGTCTCATGCAGGGCATGATGAGAGTCTTGTAAACCACAATCTTTTGTAACAAGAATAGACTCCCTGGCTCTTGTGTTCTCATACACATTTTATAACTTGCTGAAAAGTTGGCAATTAGAAGCCTCATGTCACATAATTAAATGCCATTAGTCAGAAGAAAAGATTCCCATTTATAGGCATGTTTTAATTATAAAGTTACAAAATAATTGAAGTACTTTAAAAATAGGAAGCTTACTTTGGATGAAAGCTGCCTTCCATCAGTTCAAAACTCAAACAAGGCATGGATGTTTTTCCTTACCCTGAAAGATATGAAAAGCATGCTATCCTCTACACAGAGGTACTCTTAGGAGTCAGGGATATTTATTTAGGGCAAGAGAGCTCAACACTGTCAGAAGGCAAACCCTTGACCATGGTTGGCTGGACTGCAACAAGAGCAGTTGTTACTAAATGTAAATGTCTTTACACTGCAGGTCTTTGTTTTTAAAAATCGTATGAAGTGGGTTAAGCCCATTGTCTCCACCAGAAAAAGCTACTGGAATTAAACCACTTTTAACAGTTGTCCATCTTAAAAAATACCAGCAACAGCACATCCCATAACAATCTCATTTCCTTGGGCAATATATTCATGTCACTTCACTGGCATTATCATCAGTGTTCCAAATGTGCTCCACAACTATCTCTTGCTCCATTTTAAGCACATTATTTTGTCCTATCTCCAGCAGACAAAGAACAGTTTATCCTCTGCCTTGCAGCAACCTCTTACATAGAAGATGACTAGTATCAGATCTCTAATAGCTCCTCCCTTAATAACTCTAATTTTTTTTCACCATTTCCCAGTCTCAGTTTTTAGATTTCGGATCATTCCTGGAACAAATATTTCTCTGTGAACCAAAGCTGCCGTATCCACAGTTTTGAAATATCTCTGCCCCGAAGGCCTGAGCATTATTGAGAACAACGATAGAACTTTCCTAAGGCAAACCTATGTGTTTACACAGCCCATGCCATATTTGCTTTCTTCTACATTCAGACTTTGTTGACTTAATTTCAGTGTGTGATCCAGCCTCGAATACTGTACAAAGCTGCCACGTAGCTGTTTATTTAGTACTTCAGACTCCAATCTCATCCTCAAATGGACTGCAAACCTCCTGACTGAGTGTGTGTATTTGCACAGCAAATTCATCTTAAAGCCTTTGCCTGAAAAGGTCTTTCACTTTTGAAATTTTAAAATACAGAAAGAGCCTCCCATAAGTCTATGCTAAGTAAAAAAAAACCTATGTGTGTACACAAAAAGTAGTCACATGCAAATTCATGCCACACCAACAGCAAAGGCATGACAGGCTTTGGTGTCAATCGCCCTTTTTTAAGAACAGCTACTACAGGCAGGATTCCATAACTGTTGGAAGGTACAGCACATGGGAATGTCCTGAATTCTGCTCAGGGCTTTATATCATGCAGAGGAACTACCCTGGCACCTGTAGTCAGAAAACAGAAATTCTGAATTTCTGTTTACTCAGAAAAGGTAGCAAAAGAACAGTTAGATTCAGATTCTTAAACACTGAAGCCAGCAGTTGGTAGCCGATACTTAGAAGAGCTCAATAGCCATCACAGACTTTTAGATTACTTTTAAAGATGTTTTGATGCAGCCAGAGCATCGAGTGATGATCAGATAGATAAGAAAGGGGAAAGTATTCCAAGACAATAAGGTGCGCCTGGGAAAATACATGTGGACAGCTTTGCTTCAAAACCTTGTCAGCTGTAAAGAAGGTTAAAGGTTCTGTGACAAACTGAGAAAATGAGAGTAGCTAAGATATTGCCAGTCTTTTTAGACAACCTCTTAAAGGGGAAACCAGAAAATAACTGGTATCTCTGTTTCAGACTGTGTTTGTTATTACATATTTCTTGGCTTAACTGGTTCTGTGTATCTTTTTTTAAAAGAATAGCTGACCAAATGTTCAATTCTATTGAAAAAAAAATGTTTTCTTAGTCAGTTGTAACAGAACAGTTCTCTAAGCACAAAAGTTCTGCAAAACTTTGTTGTACTTTTGAGTTTTCTGGTGTCCGAATGTGTTTCATTGTCAAGTGCTTGGAAACCACTTTCAAAACAAACAAATAAAACAGCTAAAGAAAAAAAAAAAAAAATCAATAATATTTCCAGCCTGCTTTCTCCCTGCAGCCTGATCTGACAGTCACAAGCCTCCAGATACATTTTTTAAAATGTCTATGAATTGAGGATTAGTTGCCAGAGTTTCTATATATATATAATTGTGCTCCAGAGGCAGATACCTGAAAATAAATGGTTAAAAAGTCAGCTTGTACAAAAGGTTTAGAGAAACTAAGTGGAGAAGTCAAGATGAAACTATGAAACAAGTGAAAATATATGTAGTAAACGTAAAAGAAGAAGTCCCTTTCTCAATAAATTTTCTCAAGTTACAATTTATATTTTGCCTCCACATCTAAAGGTATCATCGTAATAATTTACCACCAAATGGAACATTAAAAGCTCTCAAGGAAAATGATTACATAGCACACTACCAAAATATTGTAGAGAATGATAAGAGGTTGCATTTTTGGCAATACTAGACAGCCACCAGCCCAAATACTGTCAGGCAGAAATGCAGGTGTTAAGTGTGTGCCTATATCACACTTTGCTAGAAGAAAAATTACTCTGCTCAGCAGGTGGAGAAAGCTCATTTTAATTGTCTCTGCTCGAAGATACTAATTCAATCTTCAAAGTGAAAAAAACCACACTTGGATCCAGGTAAAAATACATGTATCAAGTTACGCATTCTACTGTTGCCAACTGAAAGCTTCCAAAAAAAATTCCCCTATCTGAAAAGCCATGCCAGAAGTACACATTTCTGGGAAACCAAACAAATGGCCAATACAGCTGACAGTAAAGGCAATGAGCACAGAAACAGAAGATGAACTGGCTTTCTTTAGAACAGCTTTCCTTATCCCACAGCCTTCAGTCTTTGACTTTAAAGCTAGCTGAGTAATTAAAAAAAAAAAAAAAAAAAAAAGAATTAATAAGATTTATTTGAGAGAGCTTGGCTGTTTTTCAACAGAGTACATTCTTCCACCTCCTTGAAAAAATTTCCAAAGTTGAGACAAAAATCTCTCATAATCTAAATGCAGGCTTTCCCTCTCTGTTTTATAACATGGCACCATTCCACTTTATAAAAGATTTTCAGGACATGAATCACTGAAATTCGTTTAAAAACGAAGACAGAGTCCCATTTGGGAATCTGGCTTTTCCCACTTCTGAAGAATTAATTTAAGAATCCGATATTTCTCTTTCTGAAAGCTGATAAAATAATTCAAATTTCCTATCTGCACCAAATGTTTTCTCCTAATCTCCAGCGGAAGAAAAGAAAACAAAATATTATTCAGAAAATGTGCAGTAGTACACAAGGCCAGACTTTCAGACCTATGAGACATTTGTTTTGTTGGGGTTTTTTTCCTGTCAAGCACAAGGAGAAAAATTTCCTCCTCACTGCTTTCTCTAGCTGCCAAACAGCAGCATCACCTCTGAGATACTGGAAAGCCACTGCAGTTAATCTTGCAGGCACCCCAGCCTGCCTCTGCAAGCTGAAGTGAGAAGTCAGGAGACGACACACAAGCTCAACACAAAGATCAACACTTCAGCATTTCATTTTCAAAGCTCCTGATCTCAAGCACCATGTACAGAAGCAAGCATTTTAACAAGAAATTTTACCAGCAAGGGTGAAAGTGCATCCCAGATGGAGTAAGTATTTCACCTGTCTCAGGTTCTAAGGCCAACTTGCAACTGCACCTGCATGACAGTATTTTCAGTTCTTCCTTTTTTTTTCTGATCCCAGGACTGGTAGACACTATGGAAATACAAATAAGCAAGCTGCAGACTGGGAGAGCTGCAGGGTATTTCCAGGTAGCGATTTGCATGAGAAGCACCTTTAGCTGGCAAGGACATGCGATGACAAATTCATGAACAAGCACCACAACTCAAGGATGATTTTGTGAAAGCATTTAGTACTTGTTGGACAGCACAACACACACACACATACACAGAAACTGAGACGCTTATGACTTGCCTTTTGAAAGAAAGGAAAATATGTAGCAGAAGCAGATATCAAATACTTTAATCATAGCAATGTATACAACTTTGAGAAGGCTTTGGAAAGTACAATGGAAGATTCCTTTGCGTTACTCATGTAAACCAAAAAAAAACCCCACCAAACAAGAACAAGACAGAGACCACTGGGAAGAATACCCCTGCTGGGACTGATGAGCTGGAAAAAAAATAGCACAGTGATACTGAAGAGGTGGAGCAGTCAGGCAGAGCAGTGGACTGAAAGGGCAGAACAAAGCAAAGAGACACTGGAACTGATGATTTATTTGTACCACAATCAAAAGGTATCTTATTAGGTGACTTTTCTTGTTTTTCAAGCAAAGTATGCATTTTGCACACTTTGCCTTTTGCTCTCACTGATTTATGACTGTTTTCAATTAAACTGTATGCTAATTTAAAAACTCTTAGTCCTACTAGAGTATTTTTTCACGCATTGTTCAGTGTACCCAATGCAAGAGTAGTCCCCAAGCCAGACATTGCAATTAATGTTCCTAGTGTGAGATTTTCAGAAGAAAAAAGGAAAATTGGGCGTCTCACTTCTGATTTTGGAAGTCCTTGCCATATCAATTAGTCATCAACTACATGTTTAAATACAAGCACACCAATGACTACTAGGAGCACAGCGCTGATCTCCAGATGGTAACAACAAAAAACAAACTCTTCTGAGAAACACAGTGAACCCAAATACTACCAAAAATAGACTAAATATGTTTTGGGATATCTGCAAGCCTGTTCATGATTTATTGTTGTTACATATTAGGACAATATTATTATAGATTACCCCTAGGCCTTATTAGACATCAGAAAAGGCATGCTAGAGAGGTCTGGATTGCAGTCTGGTAGAGGTTGACTTAACTCTGCAGCCATTTCCTCGGCAGGGTTTCTCCATCCAGCTGCAGAGTTCCACCAAGTTTGTAAGGATACAGTATGCTGAGATCTCACCTCCTCGTCCTGACTGAACCGAACCTGAGCAGTGTGTTCAGAGGTTACTGCAGGGGTGAGGGGACAGACAACACATTATCAGATAATCAGAAGCCCAGCTTCCTTAGGAAGTCAGCTCAAATTACCAAGCACAGATTCTTCTGCCATAGAGGTGCAGATGGAAAACACCTAATCATCTAAACAAAGAACAAAGCAAAGGGGTGAAGGTTAAGGGACTCCACTGGCCAAAAGAGAATTTTTTATGTCCTAGGTTATTGTGTTGTGCAGGAGAAGGAAACAGTTCAGAATAATTTACACACTTATGTTTTAACCCATTCAAAAATTTTCTTGATACTTACTACTGGCAAATTGACACTGTATGGAGATGAAGGATGTATTTGTATAAATCTGATTCAGCTACACACATTTCCTGGTATGCTTGAATTTGGTGACCTCACGATCGACACACTTCCTTGAATTCTTGTGCTTTGCAATGCAGCATGGAACAAGCACAGTGAACAAAGGCATACAAGTCTGATTGCTTTGCATAGATAAAAAATACCTCTTTTATCATTACTCCAGGGGCTACCCACTATGCTTTTTCAATACTTAACACAGGTGCAAAGCATAGAAACAAATGTGCCCACATATTTTTCTGCATTACATAAACCAAGAATCCAATGAAAACACACAGAGAAGGTTTCCCATTTCTCCAGTGCTTATTGCATTTTACTGACACATAACTGAAAGAAAACATAAACCAATTATTACAAAGCACACTTCAGTTTTGGAGGGTACTGTTAGCCACTGTGTAGTTCTCAAGACAGCATGTCTTCAGAGGAAAATGTCATTTACCCAAATTGTCAACTGCACTTTACTCAATGTCAGGTTCAAGGGACAGACCACATCACTCAGACTTTGCAAAGACTGCAGAATAAAACTGCTATTCCTTGAAGAGTCATGTTATCTGCATAATTCTGTCCCTGCTGGTTCTCTTCAGCTTTTATGTCCTTATGAACTCACAAACATTAAAGAAGTTGACCTTATTAATGAAAGAGTTTATTTTCCTTAACCTGGAAATGTCCAAAAACTTGTTTTGAACTATATGACCTTTAATCTTCTTTTCATCACAGGAAAAGCCTAATTAGTTTTATAAGAGAACACTGATAATTATTGAAGCAATTCCAAGCTTGTTTTTTTTAAAAACCGGCAGTGACCCAGGGGTTGGAATCCTTCATTGTTTACAATGAAACCTGTGGTATTTGAATTATTTTTAAGGTACAATGAACCAAATCCAAAGAAAATCTCTCTTCATGTGTACAAGAAGCATATTAATAGATCAAATGCTGAAATGCGGCTTTCACATTAAATAATATATTGAGAATAAAGAGCAACAGTTACGTGATATCCTTTTAGAGTGAATGTAAGGCATGAGAGTCACTTACAAGAAATAAATTGATTTTTTTTACTAATCAAGGAAATGGACAATTCCTGAAACTATAGATCTATATTTTCTGACAAATTCCTGTTGTACTAATCTTTATTGAGACTAAAAGCTCTCCTGTTCTAGTTCCTCTCTTAATAAGTACCTGACAGATCATATGAAGACATACTGCAGCATGTTATCATGTATAACCACCCTTCACTGGGGTGGGCAAACACTTTCCTCTCCCAGGTGGGTCCTCAATGTTGCCATTCCCCTTCCAATCTTGACAAAGTAGGAAGGTCTACAATATAGCAGGACATTATCAGAACAATTCAGTCTATGTGTAACATAGCAGTTGTAATTCCTTCATTTATTTCCTTCACATGCTGTTTTAGTTGTAGTTTTTCCCCCTGGACTTTTTCACTTACGCACATATACATGCATATCCCTCTTGTAAAGTGGCAAAGTGTGGGAAATATGTACTCAGAAATACAAATACTGAATTTTACATTTGATATACATCGAAGCTGGTCTCTTTCCTAATTAATTCTCATAGACACAGGCTGTAAGAAATTAATATTAACTACTTCATGCGCATACATGGACTCACACTCTGCCTGCTTATGATAACCGTACTCCCTCATTCTCTTGCTGCTCACAGCTTCCACTGGAGACAGGGACCCAAAAGACATTCAGACACACTAATCCACTCTCACAGAGGTCCCTGCAAAGGGTTTATGGTCCACTTGTAGATCTTGTAGCAGCCCAGCAACCCAGTGCCTCAGTATAAACTCTTGGTATCCTTTCTACCCATCTAATAGACTTTGATGCTGCCAAAAAACATACAGCCTTACCTCAGTTTTAGTGTGCTCCTTCATGTTATCCCTTCTACAAACACGCAGCACTTTCTTAAGTGTATTGCCCTAACTGAAACAAATCTCTCATTGCAATGCCAAAGGCACAAGATGTAGCTGTTTTACAATTAACACTTGGCTTTCCATTTCAAATAATTTACATAGATCATTAGGCAGAACATTGTCTAAAATGAAATGATAGAGTTCAAATTTTGTTTTCAATTTCTGCTAGATGACTTCAAATAGAATTCAAACAGACTAAAATCTCTCCATACACAAAAAAAGACGCTAAAAATTTCCATGTTTTTTCAGAATAATCTAAATGAGAAGTTTATGTTTTGTCTGTTGGCTGGGTTTTTCTGTCTTAGAAAGTTTCTTTATTTTCCTTGACGTAAAAAAACGTAGCAGCCCTTTAGGTGTTTCATGAAGGGTCTCAGAATGGAAAATACTGCTATAAAAATGTTTTGCAGGAATGTTGTCCTGGTTTCAACAAGGATAAAATACTTAAGCAAACTCTGCACCATTAAAATAATGATTAGCAAAAGAAACAAAGCAATGAAGAAATGAACATTTTAAAATAATATGCAAGATGGCTAGGACCCGTAATTTTTACTGCTATAAAATAAAACAATGCATTTCTGCAATTTCTTTTAGAACTTAGGAAAAGCAGTGAATCAAGTCCCTGTAAATAAAACCCACCAGCAAGTGCTGAGACAGCATCATCTGCAAGGGTAATGCACCTCATCAAAACTGAAAGCAGCTCATACAAGACTGAGACTGCTACTAATAGGACATAGCGTGAGTCAGTTCCACAAGTCTCTTCTGACATGATTCATGCTTAGAATAAGAAAACAAAACAGAAATTTTCAAGACCACATCTCACATCTTCACATTGCTTTCATATGACCATCATTATAGCATCTGTAACTTGTATCTGCCACTTCTCCCTCAATCCTCCCTCAAAAGTGAGATTCACCTCCTGAAGTTCTTTTTTTTTTTTTCCTCTTCTGAAGGGTGACAATAAAAAAGGGCTGAGGAGAGGAAAAAACAACCTTGGATCTTACACACACAAGTCATTCCAACTTTTCTATCTATGCTTAACAGGCTTCTTCCTTCCTGCTATTATTAGTAAACCTCACAGTTTACTTCTCTCAGTATTGAGCTGGCAGATAAAGCACAAAAGAAGGATTTCTTACTTCTTAGCTTCTGACACCAATAAATTCTGTATACCTATACACTGGAATGGAAAAACCTCCTCCTGTGGAAGGCTGTTCATCACATTTTTCATGCATTGTTGCTGATATGTTTAACTTTTTTGTTTCACAACTCAGCAATGAAGCAGCTATTGTTTCCAAAGTGCTGAGCAAGTCCCACTGCGGGAGCGAGAGACAATTCTCAATGGTCTCTCTGGTGGCTGCAGGTTGAGGTGCCCAGACATGGGGGGAGAAGGCAGGGGCAAGGGGAACCTGAAGAGCTGGAGAACTAAAATCTGGGTGTAGTTACATGAATTATACATTGTTTCACTTTATTTTTAGTTTCTATTTCAGTATTCTATTCCTTAGGAATAATTTCTTAGGAAAAAATCTGCTCTTCATCTAATCAGGTCTATCCAGATACACAAGACACGATGCACAAGGCCAAGCACATCCTTACAAGTTCACCTGTCTGAATCCAGAGACTGGCAGAACCTTTAATTTCATGGTATGAAACACCAACACATCACTTTTTCTTCCCTGTACGAAATATTCTTCTACAAAAGGTCATGCCAATCTCACCACGAAGCAAGTCATTAGAACTCACAAAGCATTATACACCTTATACACAAATATACACATTATACACAAATAACACCACCTCAAACATCTTTAGAAAATACTCTGCTTTTCCCCTTTCTGCAACTTTCCATACTAAAGACCTATTCATGGAATCTGCACAAGGACTATACATGTAAAACATATATAGATGCCAATGCATATGCCTCAGGGATGTAAGTATTTGACTTTAGAATAGTATATACAGAAAATATTTGTAAACCACAGTAGAAGAGCTGAAAAAGATCAGATGTATATGCAGGTATTGGGAATGCAAGTGACAAATACCTTATTTTGTCCAAAGAAGAAAATTTAAAAAGCTAAAACCAAATAAAAACAATTGACTGTCATTAAAGATGGCAAACATTAATGGTCATTACTTCAAAAGAAGACAGTCAGTGGAGGCAATTTTTACCAATACTTGTTAAATTCTTAAAGTGATCAGCTCATCAAAAAGCTGGGTTTAGATTGCAGCATCTTATTCATCTTAGTTCTCAGGTCTCACGAAACAAGCAGCTAAATGCTATCAGAGATCATCTGTGTCCTCTGATGAGAGGGTATTTCAAAGCCGAGCAGTGCTGCTCATGACTAACTCACTGCAGATTTATGCAACATAATAAGCCTCAGTAACCACATATATACACATATTGCTCTGGAATTTGCAAATACAAAAGTACATGACTAATTCTAACTTATGAATGAAGGTATGCACAAACTTACACTTGCACTGCTGGCAGGAGCCCAACTGCAGGAACTCTTTCCTTAGTCTTCAGGAGAGCTGAATGCTGAACTGGGCAGTCACATGAGGCACCTGAAGTTGAAAGACACATATATAAACCATTGCTAAGAATGCTACTCTTGAGGATCACTCAGAAAATATGTAGAATTATACACATATGTTCTATGTTTGCGTGTGTGGAGAGGAAAATTAACACTATTTTGCTGAAAGCCTGTTAGTGACCTAATTCTACGGCAGCTATTGTAATGCTGAATGCTTGCTCCCATTTCTGTCTGCAGTAATCACTGCCCAAATTCCAACCCAGAGCTACCTACTGATTAGCAAGCATGCATACACCAGGGCAAGAGGATAGCAGACAAGAATCTAACGTTTTCAAGGATACATTCTTTGCATATTAACACCAGCTGCACCACTCATTAGTTGAAGTATGAGGAAGGAACTGGAGAATGTTCGATTTTCAAAGTATCAGTTATCACAGCTCAAGCAAGTACATACATAAAAGATACTGAAAATAAAAATCCTAACAATTTTTTCTGTATGGAACAGGCTATCTTACAAAAGCCCTTGATCCAACAGCACAAAAGAAGAACTAGCCATTCATTAGCAGTGGAAATGGCTTCATCCAGCACAAAGTCGATTTATACTCAGGATCAAATTATTACTTTGACCAGTTTGGGTCTGTTGCTGCAAAGGCTAAAACAATGCAACTATTTAGTTCAGTGAGGTTACTTGGTCACAGTTCTCAATTACCTACAACAGACAAAGGATTTAAACTTAACCCACCGTGTAAGACATGAGAGGAAATGCCATGTAGTAGACCTCCATTGAAAAGTGAACGTAGTGAAAAGTAAAACTAACTAAGTATTGGCAAAGCTTTTCAAAGGAGGAGTGAACTGATTGAAATAAAAAATAAGACTGGATGTATTACCAAGAAATTCTAAATATGAGTTCAATGCAAGTCTTCCTATATTAAAGCTTTTAGTTCACATTACTCCAATGTCAGACTGGATTAACACAAATCATGCACAGATCTCACTTTAATAAGGATTTTTATGGTGAAGGAAGACAATAGACAAGGGACAAAATACACACTTTGAGGTAAGATTTAAAATAAGGATCACATAACATCTTGCTAGATTTACATCCAGATTGATCCTGTCATTTGAAATACGTGGCAACATTAGGTCAAAAATTTCCCATCATCTTGGAGAAAGAAACAGATCAATCACATATAATTTGAAGAAGGTTGTTCTATATTGGGAATTGTGACAATGCTGCTCTAGCAGATGAATTATGAGTTATGAGCCTTGAGACCTGTGCACAAAAGACTTCCCACAGCCATGACCTTTGGAAATATGTGGAACAGTGGGAAGGAGGGGAAAAGGAAGAGGAACAGGTAGACTCTAGGGAACAGATATTATTATCCTCACAACCCAGACAAGCCCTAAAAGAGTTTGACATTTATGTTCACCTCACACACACAGTACTTCAGTTCTTGTTGCACATAACTCTAAACAACATTGAAGCTTACAATACAAATAAATCGCTTTTTCTTTTTTTAAAATTTTTCTCTTACCTCCTTTTTTTCTGCCTAGCATTAAACATTAGAAGCTTATCTCCCTGGTTTTAGCTCCAGAGTAGCTGTAAAAATCTCAGAGGTCAAACATCTATTGCCACAAGTGCTGTACTTGATCCAAAACATGAATTATTGTGAAAATTAATTATAATATATATATATAGTTTGAATACTTATAACTTACATTCACCTTTGGGCTTCAGAATCGGCAGAAGCTCCACCTATAATACTGACCAATATAATTTTCTTCCAAAGTTCTTTTGATTTAGGAAGCATTTTTGCCCTGCAGTAATATTAAAACCAATTACTTGAGAAAGATATTTTGAAGTTCTGTTCTCACTGATTTTATACTTAAGAGAGGCCATTAGATCACCCAGTTCAAGAAGGGCAAAATCATGATCTGACATACAGATGAGCAGCACCGCTGTCTTGGCACAAGAGCTCCTAGGTGACTGTCCCAAGTCCTGTTTGGAAAGGAGAAGGGCTGCCAGGCTAAGGCAGATACTACCATATAACCCCAAAAGGCAACTGCCTGCCCAGACCTGCCCCATGCTGAGCAGAGCCAAGACTCTCCTTCCACTCATCCAAATTTCCCTCTCCTCTGGTTCCCCAAGGCATGTGGGATGTGCAACTCTCAAACACGCAAGTAATTTGAAATGCAACTAATAAAGGTACAGAAAACATGAATATCAGATATTCTCAGACCACCCTGATGGGCTACAGTGTGCAGGTATGTTCCCCCACATCCTAAATGCTGCAGATGGGGCTCACCTTGACACAGTTTGAGACCACCCTGAGTCTGGACTGGACAACTTTGCAGCAAGTGGCCTGGGTCACCACATGGCTCCAGAACAGCTTTTTCTGTGCTTCTGTGTTCAAAGTGTTTGAAATGAAGAAAGAGCAATTTTTAAAGCTTGAGTCTGAAACGTGTGTCATGCCCAAGGGCACAATGTGGGGGCCATTCAAGGGCATCAAGCCAGCTGGGAAAGAGCTGGCTTGCTCTGCTCACCACCCTAGCCAAGCTTGCCATAGGCCATACCCACACTATTCAGAAATAATGCTTAACTGTGCTGTCTAGTCAACTGAGCCTGCATTTCCTCTTGGAGGGAAGCAACTGACTTATTCAGGGAGCAAAACTAGCTTAAGTGGATGGCTGAGGCCCAGAAGTAAAACATGGACCATTTCTGAGCCAGATTGACAGTGTAAACCACCCTCAACCACCCCTGTTGCTTGTACTTTTATTATACCTTTAAGCAACTTGTGCAATAATGACAAAATTATGCAAGAATAAGGAGCATTCCAGCACACTTTTCAGTGTTTATCACCTAAAGAAAACACTCAAATACGTTGCTTTATTTAAATTTCATGATTATGTACTACAAACTACCAGACAACCTTGATATGAAACTATCAAGGTTCAGTCAATATTATAAAGCAGCTATCAGTTCAGCTGTAGGTACAAAGCAAGCACAAATGCATACCTCTATTATTGGAATGCATATATATTCCAAAAGAAAGTACTTTTGACCGATGATCAAAATGCAGTAAGCTGTACTGGCAGAGAACACTGGCATAATGTTACTCATCAATACAGAACCATCCCCCTCCAAAACAAAACAAAAAAATAAAATAAAAAAAACAACCAAAAGAAAGAAAATTCCACAGTCATAACGCCACAATGTTACTGTATTACTGAAACTGGCTGACTTGGGAGGAAAACGCCGCAACATAAAATCAACCTCAAGAAAGCAGTGCTTTATCTGCTTAAGGAAATTTCAGGTGACTGAGGCTGGCTGAAAGGCTATGCTTTTGGTTTTGCAGGAAACTGCCTGTGAATTGCTGGGTATGCAGATGAGAAAGGAGACTGCTCCCTGACAACACATGGCCCAGTAGAGGGGGAAGGTGGTCCCAAAGCCAACCTGCCAACACAGCTGCTGTGGGCTGTGCTGAGGGTTTGATTTCTGGCAGGGTAGGAAGTGAGGCAGAAGGAGCAGGGAATTGCCACAGTGGTGTCCTTGTTTCCATGACATGTGCTTTTATAACTTGTGCTCCCTGAGGTAAAAGGCACAATTTGGACTCAGCAGCAGACAACTCAGCAGTTCTCTTCCTGTGGGATAAGGGAAAGCTGGTTCTCTTCTAGCAACAGTTGACCTCACTCCAGTGCCAGCTCCAGACAGTGCATAGAAAGGAGGGGGCACATATGCCCTTCAAAACCTTACACCCTGACCAACATTTCATACCAATGGCTTACGAGTTATTTTTAGCTTAAGTACTTTCTGCTTGCAGTGAAACCTGCTATTGGGAGTGATTCCAAGAGACAGCAGCAGGGAAAGGCAGACAGCAGCAAAGTGGTAAAAGCCCCTCTTGAGCCTCTGGTGCTTGCAGGAGTTCAAGGACCTTACAGACACACAGCAGGAGGGCTCCCACAGCCTGTAAATGTTCCCGATGCAAATTTTCCAGAGGAAGGAGGACAGCAACAAGCAGGAAAAAAAATGATGATGTGTATGAAAAACAGTCCCCAGATATATTTCTCAGGGCCAGATAAGAACTTCCAAAGATCTTTTATTCTAATGAAAATCTGTTAGTTTTTAAGTCAGTAAGGAAGGAAGGCAAAGAACACAGGGAACCTCTGTGTTTTCTAGTGATAGACATCCTAGCTGCCCCTCAAGCCCTCAAAACGCAGGTAAGAAAACAGGTCTGTTCATCTAGGAATTTATATGGCCCTCATCATTGCCATGCCAGTGACTCTGGAAGAAATCCATACAATTCTGGAAGATGATTCCTGAAAACCCATAAGCACGTATAAACCTAAAAATTTTCATGCTTCAACCTAAAAGAGACATGTTCCAAAATTCCACTTAGCTGCAGGTAAGTATTAGGGAGGAAAAAAGAAATAAAAGGAGAGGTGATGAAAAATGTTGTAGGCATCAGCATGCACAGATGCAGTCTCATCTTGGACAGGGCCACACCACTTGCCTGATGCTTAAACACTCAAGATGCACCAAACAATCACTCTCTGCTCGTATCTGCTGATAAAATGAGCACAGAATCAAAGAATCACGTTCCAAAGAAAAAAAGCTATTGTTTTTGTTTAAAGACATAGGAGAAAAAAGCAGCAAGAGTGTTTCCTTTTCTGAGGCAACCCAGTCACTGCAGCACTTGCTGGGGTATCAGAAACACCTCTGACCACCCCCAGAGACTACTCAGTGACAGATGAGTCAGGATGAAGACTCCTCCAGCCCTTCGAAATGTCGATGGCATTTCTCTCCAAAGCTTAAGTAACCACTGACTCAGTGCAGCACTGATGTCCTTGTGAGAGGGCATTCACTGGAAGTGCAGAACCATAGTCTCCAGGTTTTGGTTCCAAGGATTATTTTCATCTTTTGCATTAAACTGTTTATGGAACAAAATGCATCAACCAGATCTGGAGCACAGAGTACCTCTGAAGTCTTATCTAGAAGCAATTTATTTTTCTTATTTTTAGACAGAAATTTGACGCCTAACAGTTAAAAAGTAATCGTAACTAAATCTCAGGGGAAAAGAAAAACGTAATCCATCTACATCAGCCTTGTGATATACTGCAAGAGAGAGTCAGTATTTACAAACATCTAGGTTGTTTAAGACTTCCAGACACTTTCTTCTGGAGTTTTTTCATCTTTTAGATGAAATTCGTACTAACATGTGGAGTTTAAATACATCTTCTTCATAAGGCACAAAATTTGCTGTCAGTCACCCATTGGATTAAACAATCCAACATTCACACCTTAAGAGAGATGTTTCTAAGACATTTAGAGATTCTTTTCTAGCATTACCTATGGATGTTAATAAACTCAGGTATTTTTTTACCATTTTCTAAAGCCCTGAGCTGCATAATGCTGAATTAGTTGTGACCTTAAAGGCATTGATTGTAACTCAACAAGCACTTGAAAATTAAAGCCCTGTGAATACCTGCTAGAGTAGCAGCAGCAGCTTTACCACCTCTGAAAAAGTCTTCCTCTCCTTCAGAAGAGCATCTCCACCCATATGGCTGTTCCCATGTACTCCTGATTTGCCTTCGGCAAGTCTGCAAGAATGCCCTCACCTAAAGGTTAAGTCTCTCCCTTTCCTCAGCACACCTGTAAAGGGATTTTGCACAATTTAACTCACAGATAATGCCTGCCTCTGGTTGCTCTAGGTGACTAAAGCAGTGTGTTTGGCGAGTGCACAATGGAAACTGTTATCACTTAATAATGCTGATAGAAGTCTGAATAGATGAAACAGTGATAAGATGAAAGGATGCAAAGACTTAGTAAACAGAACACAAACAAAATCAGGTGATCTACCGGCTCCCTAAAAGTTATATTCCAGACCAGCTCCAACTTAGTGATTTTTAAGCTTTTCTTTTGTGAACTTCTGCAACATTTTCCAGGGTAGATCACAGCCCTGCAGTCTACTGACACTAGAATGTCTTTTCTTAGACCTCTCAGAAGTAACCTGCAGACCCATCTCCACCTAATGGCCAGCAACTCATGCTGATGCAGATACGGTGCTTGCTACTCATTCTGCGGATACACTCATGGCATTTGCTTGTCTCTTCCACATCCAAATCCTTCCCCTCATCAAAGATAATTTTTGTTTTGATCTTGATTCACATTGTGGTCAAATCCAGGAGACTTCTATGTCTATTCTCACCTTTATGTACAGAAACCAACAGAAATCAAAGCTTATCTTTATCACCAAAACCGTGCAGCACAACATGGTTGATAAGCTAAGGAGAAGCACAGACTTTTTGCAGATCAAGGCATTCATGCATTCTTCCCTACAGGATGTGCAAAGCTTTATATATAAAGCACGTGGGCACTGATGGATCTACACCAAAAAAACATACTGTCTCAGCTGGCATTGCCACATGCTGATTTGAGAAGGAACATGGCATGACATAGAGTTTAATCTTTCCCACAGTTACTAAACCTGCTTAGTCTTATTAACAGTCTGGGTTCATGCTGTGGGGTTGAACTAAGGGTTTAGGAACAATTTAAAGAATTCTTCTATAGTAAGGAGAAAAGGCAGAATGGACTTCCAGGTGAGATGTCAAAGGCAAGTCACACTGCCTTAGGTAAAAAGCTGAGTTTCATATACAGCAGAAATCTACCCAATTCCCAGGCTTCCCTGAAGGAAATTTGACAGGGCATGGACTTGATAATGGAATGGTAATTTTAAGTGTGAAATTCTGTCGAAAAGAATCAGTGACAATTCCTACAAAACAGCTCACCATCCCAGTCTCCCCAGTATTAGATGGTTATAATACCTACCCAGATCTTCACTCCCATTCACAGCAAACTTCCCAGACATTTACCACTACCGACAATTGAAAAACAAACCATGCACATAACCAATTCCTACTGACGTAACACACAGCATGCCAGCAAAACATATTCAATTCAAATTTACACGTTGAATTCTAACAAGGGAATAACGTTCTTCACAGAACTACCTCAAAGGCTTTGAAAGATCGTTTTCAAACACGGTATCTACACACATTAGAAATTCAATCACTCAAAACAGACACAGCTGCCGCTGTGCCAGAGTCCCTGTACAGCCAGTGCGCAGCGAGGCGCCCAGCATGTCTGGATGCTCCCCAAACACAGAAGGGGCTCTCCCCTCTTACGGTCCATTTTTCAAAAGGGTGCTACTTATTTAAAAATAAAATAAAATAAAATAAAATAAAATAAAATTAAATTAAATTAAATTAAATTAAATTAAATCACAAAAAGAGGCATAAATAGTATTTACCCGCTGCTCAGTCCTTGAGCCGGCCAACCTGCCGGCCAGCAGAATGAGCTGTTGACAAAACACAGCCTCNCCCCGACCCCGCGCCCCCGCCGCCACCACCACCTGTCGCCAGCCAGCCCCGCCGAGCCCCGACCCGCACAGCAGCAAGCAGACAACCGGGGGGGGTGTCCGAAAATCCCCGCC
>VZTJ01001847.1:95000-130089 GCA_013397795.1 Orthonyx spaldingii
CGCCTCCGGCCGTGCCCCAGGCATCGCCGCCTCCCGCGGCCCGGCCCGGCCCGGCCCGGTTCGGCCTCGCTGCCGCAGCCTCGGCGCTGCCGGGCCGAAGCTACCCGGGGCCGCGGGCTGACGGCGCCTTTGGCCGTGTGGTGGGGGCCGAGCTGCCGGGGACACTGCAGCGCCGGCGGCGTGGCTGCGTCCCCAGCGGGCTGTGGCGACTGTGCTGCAGAGAGGGGGAAGGCGCGGATCTCATCTGAGCCTTTCAGGTTTACTCCGTGACACGGTCAAATACCCTTCTTAGAAGACTACCTTGAATAATTCCAGAGCTGCCAGACCTCCAAGGTTAGACACGGTGGTCCTGGTCCTACAGCCCCAGGGAATTCTTGATTCATTTTATCTTTGTATTTGCCACTAGTTTTTGAGGTCTGGGACTTGACCTCCAACATTTCTTTAAAGCCACAACTGTTGCATGTCAGCCTCTCTTAAATTAAACTTGAAATCCTCACAATCCCACAGTCTCAAGAGTCAGGCAATTAAAAAAAAATACGCCACGAGACCCATAAAATCAGAAGAGCTGGCGAGCTTGTGGCTCGTCTCTTGTGCCCCAGTCAACCACAGGAGAATGGGCAGAAAAAGTAAGTGCTGGATTTTCCGTGCATTTTTCTGCCTACGTTTTCCTAGCGCTGTTTTCCAAGTTGCTGCAGATTGATTGTCTCAGAACCCAGATGACAGAGAACTGCAATACTTGATTGGATATCTTGGGCCAGACTTGTCTGCTGTGATGGCTAAGTAGATGATTTCAGGTCCTCAAATCCAGACTCCTGCCATCCTACACATTGCCTGCATGGTCTAAGTGAATACTGTTCTGTAGAGAAGAAATCTGCCACTGTTCTATCCCCTTTCCAGCATTTTTACTTGTGCAAACAGAACTGGAGCTTCACTAGACCAACAAGATGCATGTGAACCCTGTGGTTCAGTCATGCATTAAGATATGTGACTTCAGATCTATTCTGGCTCACAAAAACACTTCAGGCCTTGAACTCTGAGACACTTGTCTATGTGTTGGCCTGTGTCATCTCAAGAGGAAGGATTGAGTCTCCTTATACACCTACCATTCCTGGATTATTTTAAACCTGGTTTGAAGAGAAGCTGTGGGCTGTGAGTCCCAAGCAGAACACTGATGCACATTGAAACACACCTCCAAGGATGGACAGACTTTAAGACAAGACCCCAATTAGGGATCTTCTATTTAGTAGGTTTAAGCAGTTGCCTTTCCAGCACATCAATCATCCTTTCACAGTACCAAATCTCTCCCTACTGGAAAGGCTGCTGTACAGCTAATTCTGTGGTGAAGAATTCACTGCAGGCACAAAGAGGTTTGATACGCCAGCTGCCAAAGAATATTTTCTCATTTAGTTCCCATTCTAGCCCAGAAGCCCTTCTACCCTCTTTCCATACAAAAGCAGCCAAATCACAATGAAACTGGGAATACCCATAGCACCATAAGGTTTAAGGAGAAGGTGGACATTTCATTGTACGCACCCATTCAAGGGAGGACTGCCTCTTTGTTTCCAGACCTCATTAAGTGGAGCCTGGTGCCCTCTTTACAGTCTGCATCTAAGTTTCATGAGGATGTAGCATGCACTTGTGCCGTGGATGACAGACACACTTATGCAGGTTTCCATCCATTAAAATGAGACAAGAACTGTCTTTCAAAGGCATTGAAAATGTTAAATGAAATTGTACCACCTTCCTTTTCTGTAGCTCATGCTATTTCAACTTTAGTAAAGGCTCACAGGCATCTCACTTGTCAGAAAGCCCTGTACCATGTACATGGTACTATCAGTAGTGGCAGAAGATTTGGCAAATTTGCTAGATCACAAAACCAAGCAATAGTGATTTTTGCTATTTTCTCTTTTTAATTAGCAAGGTAGCTATGAAAGACATTTCATAGAGGAACTGTGTGAGCTTGACGGGTTTTTTTAGCAGAAAAGTGTGATTGTGAAATTAGAAGAAGCTTCCGGGAGAAAACAGAGGTAGGGGTAGCTCCTGAAGTTATTTTAATGTTTTGATATTGTAATAATGAGTTAATTTTCAGTGGCTCAGTTGGAAGTTAGGAGGCAGAAATTTCTAGGTCTGATACAGTTTTGGACAAGTCTATATAGCACAAGTTTCAAGATGGTAAGACCACAGATGGTTGGTATCAGTTAAGTTGTTTTTTATACAGTGAAATATGTTAATTTTAATGTAAACATCCTCTAGATAAACGACTGGCCTAATTACCCTGCTACTTCTGAGCTGCAGTCAATATGCTATGCATGCACCCAGTCTCATCATAACACCTTCTCCGTAAAATATCATAGCTGCTATATTTGATTAGGGAATTTATCTGCATGGAGTACATAGACGAAGGCCATTTATTGTGTTTCCTGCCTTATCTCTGTTTTTCAGAAAACTGAAGGACAGATGCTGGAATGCACAACTGTGTCTTTATATAGTCAGTGTGGAATCTTGTCATTGATGTCAACAGCAGCAGGGTTATGCCTTTCAACACTAATATTTTGGACATTGAGAGGGAGAGGTTTAAGTCTCTATGGAAAGTAGGCTAGCTTCAGTATGTCTTAGTCTATCTCAGGGCTTAGTATGAGAGAAAAACAGGTCTGCTGTCTAGGTCAGAAAAAAGTTCTTGAGGCGTGTAATTCCAAATGAAAGTGAGAAGTCCAGCTAGGACATTTTCATTAATGAGAGTTTCCTGGAGCCATTTAGTCTTGTGTTTAAGGGTGTGTTGGTTATTTATGGCAGAGAAAAGGAACGGATGTGTTGATGTTCTGGAACTTTTCCTTTGTGCATTGTTTCCCATTTCACAGTTGTATTTGGCACCCACTTTTCTCCAGCCAATAAAGGATATTAAAGAACTTCCTTTGCTGAGAAGTTGTGTGCACATTTTACAAACCATACAGTTTAACCAGAAGTTTGAAAGGTAGTACTTCTACCAGCATTTACAAAAGCCAGGAATTGCAAATATATAGTATTGCCAGCAAAGGTCTGCCAATGGTTGTTTTTATGGGCTATCTATTCCTGTGTTCTTTAAAACAAAATTATATAATACAACCAAGGCAAATTTGGGTCTGACTGAATGTGTTCAGGAAGGCCAATAACAAAACTCAGATTGGCTGTGATAAACGCAGGAGTAACCTCTGCTCATGCCAAGAATAACCTCGAGTACGGGGGATCGTGCATGTATTTTTGTGCATTTACAGAGCAAGAGTTCTTTCCTACAAAGTCTCAGTGGAAGCATCTCTTGTTGTGAAGCTGACACAGAGCTTTTCTTGGAAATGAAGACACTGACCCCAGAGAAATAAACTCTTAGAGCATTTTCTTCATCATTAAAGACCTGTGCCTGTAAACCCAGGGACATATTGGCAATATATTGCTAAAGGGCTTCAAAAAATTCCCTGGTCTCTCTTGTCTGCAGGAAAACCATGCAGCCCGTTGTGGTTTTTGTGTTTGCAGGGAGAAGCAATGAAGGACTTTGATCTACTGACCTGCACTAACTTTGATAGTGCCATGAATTTAAAAAGAAATGGGAAGAAAAACACTACTTGCCAAAACCAATTAAATGTAATGTACTCACATTCCTTTCACTGGGAAAAAAATCTGCCTCAGATGCCTGGGAAATACATGGTGTTGAAATACTGGATTCACTGCCAGTAATAAGACCCTTATGGTTGGCAGTGAAAGTAAAGCTTCTCCCATGCATTACAGAGGTGATAGGAGGTGGATTACACTGCCACACATTGCCAGTTGCCAAGATCTTTGTGTCTGACCAGGGTAATTTGTGTGTAGGACAGAGGATGAGGGTACCAGCTGTTGAGTCTTCACTGAGTACCTTGGGTCCATCTTCACTGACAACTACAAATAGTTCTGTTAAACAGGTCTTTTATATCTTCCTGAGTCAAGCAATTGTGCAATGATCTTGCCTCAGACCCTTGCTTGCCTTACCCTACAGAACTACTGTAGAGTAGTTCTACTCTTGGAAAAGTTTCTGCCCATCACCTTATTTCCTCATTTTCACATCTTTATGGCAACTGTCTGCCTTCCTGTTGAGAAGATGTCGTCTGAGCCCATGTTATTAGAGCGCAGTTTGGAGGGGGGGTGATGAGTTGCATGTGCTAAGGGAACTGAAGTTCTGGTCTTGTCTTGTGATCTTGATGTAACCAGCACAGTCCTCACCATTCCCTGATTTGGCTACAATTGTCCATTACGTCCAGCAATGTTCATTCTTTTCACCCTTGCTCTAGTGTGGCTTCTGATGCTCCCACAAGCAGGCATTTCCATTTGTATTTCATTCAGTCTTAATACCTCAGTTAAACATGTCTGCAGGGGCTACAGGGAACTAGTGCCTGAGAAGGGACATGGTGCTGAAGCTCCCTGGCTACAACAATCTACATGCTTAATCTACAATTAAGAGCTGCAGGCCTTCTTTTCAATCTAAGCACTTGTGCCATGCTACAAGTGGTTATACTGGCAGTGTAAAGTACAGCACATGCTTAACCTCAAGTTGGATGCATCATATAGCTGAGTCTAAGACAGTACCATGAGACATAACTCTTTGAGACACTGAAATAGGACACAGAATAGTTCTTGGAAAGGAATAAAGCTAAATACACATTTTTGAAGAAACATCAACAAATGGTAACAATCTTGGTGATTGTGGAAGAGTTGGTGGAATCAGTCCTAGAACTAAATGTGATTTATAGATAGGAAATTGAAGAGGCATATTTCGTACAGTAGTCGAAAGGCCTAATTACATCACAAAAAAAGAGGATTTATGAGAGTCAGAAGCATGGAAATCTGAAAATAAAGATACCAAGAACATCTCAGACATTCATATGCTTGTAATTTTACAAGTCCCTTCACTGGCTCCCTGACAGCAGCATAGCACATTCAAATACCCTGCCATGTTCTATGCAACTTTCAACTATGCTCCTTATTTCACAACTCTTTGTCACTGCTGCGTTGGCTCTATTTCCAATGCAATGCCTTTCCTGTCAGTCACACTTTTCTGATCACCAATTTATCAGCTAGATATTGCCATACTTTATCTAAGAGATCTCACAAAGAAATGCCCTCTGTACTACAAGGCTTAGTAAGTTGTTGCTTCAGATTTTCTGTGCATCAGTCCATGGCCTGAACATGTCTGATGAATGTTGGATGAACTTGAAGTACTCTAAGCTGTTATGAACTTTAGATGCACTCCAGAGCTGATCTCCACATCAACAGGAGCCATTCAACCAGAATTCATGTAACTCAAGCTGAGCTGCCAGTTTCAGTGAATCCCAAATAAGTGGCTAGAATTTTCAAAATTCTCCTTACACAAAGCTTCCAGACAGTAGCACGCTCTCCCCACACTGAACTGTAACCAGGGAAAGAAATATGACTTCTCCAGCACTATCCTTGGACTGAGCTGTTAGCCCACTCATTGCTTGGAACCACATTTCAATGCATCAGCATAGAAGTAGAGAGACAAAGACAGCTCAGCTAGAGGGGAGGTAGAGATATGTAACAAATGCTTTTCAGGAGCACAGGAAGTTCCGTATTTACATGGTTCATAGCATTCCTCCTGTCAGTCTTTCCATGCCATTTTTCAGATGTGGGTTTCAATATTTCTTGAGACAGTGAATCAGAGCTTGGCAAGTTATAGTATTAAGCAATATGCAAATAAGATGCCTCAAGGTGTGGCCTTGAAAGATATGATGACAAAATGCAGTTATTAGAAGCTACTTTGTCCTTTCTGGGCCTGACTTAAGAAATACTACTTTTTTGTGTGTGTGTTTCATTTACCCTTGTTAACCACAGTTCTCTTGTAGGCTAATAAAAGCTCTGCGTTTGAACATAAATAGAAATGCTAACTTTAGTAAAGCAGATAATTCCATCACGTTTGGAAGTCAGGTTGAAAGAAGTTTTAATAAAAGCAGGCAATTGTTTGTATGAGGTTAATTATTGCAGCAAATTCTGTATCTAGTCCAGGACGTTCCATCAAGGTGGACCTATTTTTGTTCTCAGGTTTGTTTTTATTATTGTACAAAAATAACTCTATAATGGCATACAATTCTAACCTAGTATTGACTTAATTACATATCTGTGTACATCCTTACATCCTCCCTTCTGGTGTAACAAGCACTTTTGGTTTCACTAGTTTGAAGACTAATGGCAATTTTAATTTGCCTCTGCACAACCTGGTAAAGCCAAAGGAGCTGCCTGCACAGGGTCTAATTTGTTGTAGCATAAGTGCTGCAAGGCTAAGCTTCTTCAGGCAGAGAACAATTTTCTGTAAAACACTTTTTAGAACACATGTGGGCAGCAGTGGAGACACCAGAAATGTATGTACATGCTGAAAATTGTGTGACTGAGCATGCTTTGTCTTGTTCCTATTCTTGGCCAAGTTGGATGTCTTGGCGTCTTCATCCCCACTGGGGTCATATGAGATGTAGAGAACAACCAACCCAGTGTCACAGAACCACATGTGTCAGCACTGAGCTAAAATTCCCTGACTCATATTCACACTTGTCTCTGTTCCATCCTCCCTGCTCTGCAATACAGCTCACCTAGGAGACTGCAAAGCACATTCTCCAGACAGGTGCTGTGAGAGCAGGAGGCACAGGTTGAGTTAATGCAGGTATTGGCCTAGATTAGGGCTTGGCAGGTACTTTTTCTGCCACCAGGATGAACTTCATCATCCATCATATGTCTCTTATTCTATCATTCTGCATTGTGGTAACATAATGCTCTGCATACATCCACACAGTAAGACAGAATGAGGAAACAATTACATTTTCTTTTTTCTTTTTTTTTTTAATTCTTTTCTTTCTTTTTTCTTTTTTCTGTTTTCTGTTTTCTTTTTTCTGTTTACTTTTTTTTCTTTTTTCATTTTTTCTGCTTTCTTTTTTCCTTTTTTTTTTTTCACTAACCTCCCCTCAAGTTGTTTTGTAACTGAATAGACTCCCTGCTGTGAGTTACACTGAGTACAAATATCAAACCACTGGAAGGCTGGTAGGAGGTAGGAATAAACAGGAATAAACAGCCAAGGGCGAAGGATAAAGGGCTATAGGGCTGGAATTAACATCCAAAGGCAGAAGCCGAAGAAGCACTCCTGCTGTGTGTCAAACCACAGTCCTGGGCTCTAGGCTGACCTTAGTCTGGTGGGGATGCTGAGTTCAAACATCAGCTTTGTATCTTAGCCATTAGATTGGGGTGTTTCAGGTACAGCCAGGGACCCAAGCACATTTGCAATAGCCAGGATGAACTGACAGTAGGAACTTGAGGAAAAAAGGGAACTTGCCTTCTGTCCATTGTCTGAAGCATCACAGAGACAGTTGAGGGGGGTGAGTTGTGTCCCTAACTGCAAAGATCATCTGGACTCTGCTCTTTGTGAGCCCACATCTGAGCCTGAGAGCAGTACTCACCCTCCACAAAACTCTGTAACTAACTCATCTGGATGCCCACTGGAACAAGGAAACTAACTTGCCTGGGAGAAGTACCTGACTTTCAGGAGAACATACATGCCAGAAGCTTTTATTAGGCTCCTAACTGCAATTTTAGAGGTAGTCCAGTGAAGCCCCAGTAAGGGTGTTTGGTTGTGGCATGTTGGCTGTTGCACTCTCCAAGTGCGGAATGCCTCTTCAGCCTGTACCTCTTCCCTGTTTAATGCATGGGACTGCTGTGAAATGCATCCTGGAGCAGAACATGCATGAGTTATGGGCGCTGCAGCACTTGGCATTTTGATATTCCTCATACTGGATAGACTGCTAGATCTCCTTCACTTTAATGAAAATTGCAAACTTAAAAGTCAAGTCCTGACACACTCTCTACTGAACCTAAAATATATCATAAAAAATCCACACAGGCATCTAGTGAACAGGGGAAAAGGTTCACAGGAAGCAACCTGCTGAGCACAGAGCACTTGTTCTAGCCAAAAGGAAATTCCTGTTGTTTCGTTTTCTCAGTTTTGCTTTCCTACACAGCTCTGTAAGCTGCGTTTTTGTTGTTTTTCAACTTTTGTGTACCAACATGCAGTAATTCCACCATGCCTTGTTCCAGACCCCTGGCCTTACATGCAGCCTTCCCTCTCATGCCTGTAATTAGCAAAACTATGCCAAGGAAGACTGTGAAAGTTTCAGCCTGTAAGATGTAGAAATATACACACTTTGCGAAGTCACATTTAGATGGAGTCTCTCCTGACTGTGGAGATGATGACATTAACATCAATCTTTTATGTTACATCTTGCCCTGCCTACTCAACAGTTCTACTCAAGCCTCACTCAACTGGCATTTGTGGCCCTGAAACCCTCCTTTGGATTTAGATATCAGGGAAATTTCTTTCTCTGTAGTCACAAGGGAGAACCAACAAATTCCATCATAAATGTACATACAGGCTTTAAAGGCTTGATTGGGAAGTGGAAGAGCTGGGTTGTGATGGGCAGGGGTGCTCCAGAGGCTATTTTCTGTGCCCACGGGGTGCTCTGGCCGCCTCCTTAGGCTAGAGGGCACTGTCCTCTCTGATTTTGAAGCATGGACATTCCTTAAAAACCAACAGCGAAGCTGTGGAGGGAGGAAGGACTGAAGCAGGAGTGAAGGTGGTTGTGCAAACAGTTTTGCTTGGGTAAGGAGCGGGAAGTGAAAACTTCTGGTCTCTGCTCCAGGGCATGCTTTTCCCCCCCTTGTATTCGGGTGCAGAAACCGAGCACTTTTCATACAGAACAGTGAGGCTTTCTCAGAAAGTTGGGAAGAAACTTGTATTTGCCCGTCACAGTCACACTCTGATTCACCCTGTCCCTTGTTATAGGCAGCAACCTTGACAACTCTCTTGTGCAATCCTACCACTTTCCCGGACTTCACGGGAACACAACCCTTTGTGTTAAGCTATTTCAGAACGGCCTGACTCCTCCCACACGCAGAAGAGAAAAGCCTGGACAGAAAGACTTGCTGAAATTCCCATTTCTTTGACAGTTTAATATAAGTTGTGCTATTAACATGTTTTCCTTTGGCGTTCAAGTGGTAAAGCTTCTACCTAGCCTCCCCAAATCCAGAGAAGGCAGGAGTTACAGTACCGGTTGGTATGTGCCAACCAAAGCTCCACAGCAATGGGAAAAGGTGACTCTCGGGAATTAAGGGCTGGTTATTCTGTGTCCAGCTGGGAGTACAGAGCAGCGCAGTCCTGCAGTGATAGCAGAGCAAGCATCTCACAGCTCCATGCCCACAACCCCAGAAAGAGGCTCTGGTATTAGGAGATAAGCTTATATGCTCCACAGATGACAGTGGTTGCATAAATCATTGCTTTTTTTGGCAAGAGGTGGTTGACAGAGAGACTGCAGGCTGCTGTTATTGCACATGGATGTGAAGTCTGTTCTGGTAGTGCAACTGGCTCTGACTGCAGAAAGAGGGAGTGTACCAAAGGCTTCAGGGGGAATTTGTACCAGTTGGCCTGTGGGATGGGTTCTCAGAGCTAGTAAGAAGTATAACAATAAGTCTGCTTCCAAAGGGAGGTACTCAGCACAGTCTCAGATTGACCCAGAAACAAGCATTTCAGTTTTAAAAGAGAAAATCAGGGACAGTCTTACCTTAAACACTAAAAACTATTAGTTTTGCTAACTACTACTACAGCTCTGCAAATAGTATTGCCCTTTTATTTCTCTCCTTGTTTTGACTAGATGGTGGTTTTTTCTTTTATGTTCTTCCTTCCCCTCTCCTTTTCTATTTTGTTTAATTATTCTGAAGCTGGTTAAAAGCTACTCTAGCATTTTCTTACAAAGGTCTGTAGTCTGTGGCTCCAAGTGTCATAGAAATTTCCAGGGAGCTAGCCCTCGTTGCATCCTGCAGCAGTCACTGACCAAATGTGCTACTCTTACCTTTTAAGATAAACCACAAGCTGCAGAACCAACCCACTAAATAGCCTCCCAGAGATGCCTTAAATTTTCTCCTCTAATTGCACCACTGTACAGAGAAATAACTTTCACAGGAAATCTCTGTACTGGAAACAAATGGGAAGCATGGGAGTCTAGAGAGGAAGGGTTATCTTTGTGTTTAGCTAGTCATTTGCAGCTTACAGCAGTTTGGAAAGATAAATGTAAAAGCTATGGAACTGTTAAATTTTATTAAGGGACATAAACCAGCTCCATATTTACTAGCATGTATGTTTAATATCAAATCTGGCCAGGCAAAGTGAGCACAAATCCCTTGTCTTTGATGTATTCAGGAGCATATTAGGCCTGTGCAAATCTTTGCTATCAGTTTTAGTGGGAAAAGAACTCTATACCATAAGACCTATACTCTCACAAAACTTTTCCTGAAAAAGATGAACAGAGCAGAGAGGATGACTGTAGTGACATTATCACTAGAAAGATTGTTACTTTACCACTGTGACTCTTTTTTCCTCATAATTTTAGTACTAAAAGCCAATTAATGATGTTTAAAGGGTGTGTGTTAATGCTTGCTTTGGAAACAAATGTAATTAACACATAATTTGTGATTTTGTAATTTTGTTTTTAATATTTGCAAGTTTCAAAATCAATACATTTTGCTTTTTCTTGAGGAAGTGTTTTATGCATGAAAACTTCTTTTTTTAGTCAAGTGGGAAACAATATTGGGCAGCTTCTGAATAAGCTTGATGAATTAGTAACAATTGCTGATCAATCTATATCCAAATTGCAATCTATATCCAAACTGCAAATATCACTTCTATTATAAAACTTAGTTTTCTTTTTGTTCCAGGCTGGCAAATTTCCTGTATTATTTTGATTTATTATTACAAAAGTATTCAGTTTGGTTTTACAAAACTCAGAAAGAGAGGTAACAAATACTCTACCAAGGGAGTACATTCTACAACATTTTACTTTTCCAGCCGGTATTTTTTGTGGTTTTCAAAATCTCCTATTTAGGCCTAATAAACTCTAAAGAATGAACCTATAACATCTAAAATAATCCAAAATTATTTAGATAATGAAGAATCTGTGGCATTCTATGAACAGAAGAGAACCTCCATTGCACTATTTTTATGTGCCTCCTTCGTCCAGCAAAATCCAAGGTCCCAATGGCTGGTGAAAAGCAAGAGAAGTTATGCAGATCAGACCTAGAGAAAACAAAACATGTAGAGCTGCCTTAGGCATCAGCAGTCTCTACCTCCCTGATGCTCTTTGGAGTGTGATTCTCTTGACATGATTTTGATGACAGGAGCTTGGAATCTCTACAAGGTACATCTTTTGGCACTGATTTCTCAGGTTTGCAAAAGACATAAAAGACTGTGTTCTTTGTTTCCCAATGAAGTCACAGGACTGTCTGGGGTGTTCCAGTATCCTTAAGACATTTACCCATTTTCTCACTGCTTCAGAATAACAAAACTGGAACCAAAATTTGTCCAGAGAATGTGTGACTGTACTGATATTTTGTAAAAAACCAGCAAAAAGCATTTTCTCTACCCCAAACTTTTGCTAGGATGTCTTTTCTGATACATATTTGTGAAGGTCTGTATAGCCAACAAACAAATAAATGAGCAGGAAGAGAAAGTAGCATGGAAATAGGAGTGTCACTGCAGAAGCACTTGCCATGAGCAATGGAAAATTACACGAGAACTCCTGTGAGTGCTGGCTGAAAGAAACAGGGACTTAGGAGCAGTGGAAGAGAATCTAGCTGTTAGAGGCTGATGTACTCAGGAATACAGGCTTACTGGGGTCTTTGCAAGTAAACTAGGGTACATCACAAAACGTCTGACTCTGCTACTGCTGTCTTCTCTGATTATGAACCATCTACAACAGTCTGCATTTTGTTAGTTGCTCAGATGAAGTGGGGGACCCGAGAGGAAATATTACCTGTAAGGGTCATACAAAATCACCAGGAATGATAGGATATATTAATCTCAGGCATATCCTAGATACAAAGTGTAGCTCCTGAACACTGAACAAGTGCTCAATGTTATGTTTTTCTTTCATCCTGACTGGTTACTACTACAGCCCAAAGAGCTGGCAACTGACCTGACAACTTAAAATACGTGTCCAGTATTCATCTACAAGTAAGTCTTGTATAAGCTGATTTGAAGAGATTTGGGGGTTTCACTCTGCTTCACTCAAATGACTTAAAAATGTCAGCGTGTATGACATAAGAAGTCATTTTCACAGGCAATTTCTGTATTAGAAAGCATGGGGCTGAAGTGGTTAAGGTGCAGACATGGAAGATTACTCACAGGACAATGGCCACAGATTTATAAATCCAGTGATTACTGAATTCTGGCATGAAATATTGTTGTACTTTTGTGACTGAACTTAGCCAAACGGTCATAATCACTCTAAAGACAAGGAGATTAATTGTAAAAGTGATCGGCACTCACTGATATTTGTTTCTGCAGTCACAAACCAACAGTTTTGAGTTGAGATCCCCCTTCTGAAATAATGTGAAAATGCTTATATAAGAAAACCAAGCAAAGAAACAGAGAGGGAACAAAAGAGGCCCAAATGCACCTGCCACCAACTTCTGAATGCAACCATTTTCATATTAGAACAAGGAAAGTGTATTTTAAAATAATTTTAACAATAATTAAGCATCCATATTCTGTTACAGAAACTGTCAAGATCTTGATGTACCTCTGGAAATTTCAGTGCAGAAAGAAGGTTAAAAATCATTTGTAAGAATGAACTGAGGTGCTTTGGCCAGCTTTTTTTTTCTTTTTTTTTTCCCAGCAATAATCCTACTTTTTGTATCTTCTGCATGTGATCTTCTAAGAACACATTACCACTGACTTCTCCTGATTGATGTAATTTGATCATGATAGACTTGAGCATTCAGCATTCAGTGATCCCATATGATTTTCATTGAAGTCAAGGAAAGAAATGCACTGGTGATTTTCATAGATGAAGGCTTAGAATAAAATCAGAAGTTTTGAATTATTTTATATTTAGTGACACAGACAGGTTGCAGCTTGAATGTCTGAAAAGCCACATGTGGAGATATGCAAAAAAATGCCTTTTAAAGACACTCATATTATACATGAAGATTACCAGCAAGATTGCTAAGATCAAAGGCTTATTAAATTATGTTTATGCTATTTATTTCCTTTAAAAAATAGAAGTCTAGAGCATATGTTGTAAAAGTCTATCAACTCACGTAGAAATTACAATGATAACATGACCTTGAACTTCTAAGGGGGTGAAAAACCTTTTCTGAAGTCCTTGATCTGAAAATCATGAGCTGTTCAAAGTTCGTTTGTTTGAGAGATGATGCTTGGTGCAACAGAGGGAACCTCCCGAGGAAGCCTGAGTATATTCAAAAGCTTCCGAATGATTCCAGTAAAAGTCCTTGTACAGAAAGTTCCAGCTCACTTCTTGTTTACTTGGTTAGCTGCTGTAGAGGAGTCACATAGGATTTCCCTAACAAATCACATGTTCTCGTTTTTCAGCATCCTGGAGCCAAATGCATAGAAAACCTTGGGTAACCTTTTCTTCTTCAATATACACAGGGAGAAATAATCTGTTTTTAACATTTTTGGCCCCTGCATTACATAGACAATGGCCAAATAATGACCTATTTCAGCATATTTCCTCCTGCACTCTAAACGGTATCTGTATAATTTTCTGTCAGTCTTATCCTTAACAGACTGAACTTTATGAGTAAGAGGGTCGTACACATAGTAACATAACATGAATGTAGGTTTACAATTTTGAGTATTAGTTCACAGGAAATTGCTTTGTTCCAGATGCTGTGAACTGTTTTCCTGTGTCTTCTGAGAGACAAACAGCACTGAGGCTGGAAGAGGCTTTGAAAGAGTTTTTGGAAAGTCTGGCTTCCAGTATCTGCTTCTTTCTTAGGCGCTTCAAAGTCACACACGGCCTCGTCCTTGAGCATTTGGCTTTCATAACTAATTCTCTGAGCACTGAGTGCAAGTGCCTTCAGTCAGTGTTCTCATTGCAAAAGATGCCTAAAGATAGCCAATACAAAACAAGAACAACACAGTTTTCTCCAGATTCCTACTAGAATGTGTTAAGTTGAACACTTGTTACGAGAAGGGGAGATCTGAATTCTAATCACTGCTCCAAGGACTGCCCTGAATCCACTCACTATTTAACATAAATAGCCCTTTAAGCAGGACCAGAACGCAGGGTTCCATTAGTCTATGAAAGTGCTACAATTACTGCATTACTGCTGTCTTTTTCCTGCTTGATGAGACCTGAAGTCTTTCTACAGAATGACTTGGTTTTCACAGAAGAGGTAAAAAAAGATACTGGTTGCCTGTGTCACACACACTGTGTAAGGACTATACACTGCCTTGAATATGCAGTTTCATACCACTTTAGGTCACTATTTCCTTTACAGTCTACACATGGGAGACATGCACTTACACTTCAAAGTACCCATGGCATTGAAAATATAATATGTATTCTGAATAATCACAATAAATATATAATTTCCAGTTCACACTGTCTTGCTGACTTGTGCAGAAAAAATTATATAGGCTTTCCTGTAATATCTTCTCCAGAAAATGTGAAAGATTTTCATTCCCCCTGTAAAGAGAAGGCATAGCACACTGATGGCTTAGGCAAATAGGAGAGAATGTGATAAGAATTTCTCCTGAAGTTTAGGGGAACCAGATTTTTCATTACACTTTATTTATTTATTTATTTTCACTGATGTAATTTGTTTTTTATTGTTTATTTATTTTCGCTGATGTCATCCTCACTAACTTGTGTTCATATCACATGTAAAACAGAACCCACTTAAGTGTAATTTATTCTTTTTAGAAGAGTATTATAACAGATTTTTTATTTTCTTCATTTCATGCAGAGTAACTCAGAAAATATTTTATGTTAATGATGGCTTTTTCACCAGTCTTCTTCCACAGAAGGCATTGACACTATTGACACCACAACAACATTGATACTGATAAAATATGCCTTTAAGAACACCAACCATTCCCTCCAGGACTTCTTGTTAATACTAAAGGCTTTGTTCAAATCTTTGTCATGGAAAAGCTCCCTTTAAATCCAGTGGGCTTTGGATACACTCCTTGGACTCTGAGGCCAGGAAACTTTCTCCATTAACATAGACTCATTAACTTGAACAAGTACTTGCAGAGAAGCCATAGTGTATTCTCAGTAGGTGACAAAGGTTGCACAAAGAGGTATTTTAGTGATTCATTGATGATAACAGCCTAAATAACCAGTCTGTTGCCATATTAGGGCTCAGGGTTATCTGGTGCAATCTAGGCATCTAATTCTTATGAAATACATAAAATATCTACTCCAACATACTGTATCTTGAAATACAACCAGAAGAGAAGCTCTAAACTATAAAAAAAAAACCTACTGAAAAATATTCCTTTTCTTCAAAGAATACTTTGCAGCCCAGGTAAATAGTTCAGACACTCATTTCCAAAGTGACTTGTGCAAACTTTTCAGTAGTATACATCCTTCCCACATTTGTACAGCACTGAAGAGTTAATGTCTTCAGTAACTTCTTCATATTTGCAAAGCATAAACTTTGCAAGAACACAGCATTTTGTTTAAAGGATGTGTTTAGTTCCCCTAACCAACAGAAATTAAAGGTTTTGGAAATCATGTCAAGCTCGCTGTATAGGCTGTGCACAAACTTTGTGGTTGCTTTTGTGTCCTCAGTGACTCACCCAAAGTTGTTTTTGTATTCTTAAAATATAGATTTAGCTTCAACTTCAGTTCAGCTTTTATAGTAACATTTGATGCACTCTGTCTTCAAATCTGTAAGATATTTGTAAAGCAATTTATCTTCTTGCTGTGCCTCTGACTCTTTCCAGAAGGCACTAGTGTATCTTTTTTTTCTGTTTCCAATTGTAGATAAAACTTAGTAGAAAGCTAAGTCAAAAATAATTCTGTTACAAAATCACTTACAGGAGAGAAATATCCTTCTGTAGATTTCCAAGTCCAAAGGTGCCACTTTCTCCAATGGTTCCATGAAATAATACAGAATAAAGAGTTTAGTAATCAATAGTGATCAGCTGCATTTGAGTGGACAAGGGTAGTTTATACATTCCTGCTTTAGATACATTGGAAAGCATCCTTAAGTATGAGCATCCAAAACTTATTCATGCTCTTGAAGTTAAAAAATCTCTATTTTTCCTGATTTTGGCCATGTGGCATGGTTGCATTAGGAAAACTGCAATGTAACTTCATAGCTCGTACTGTTACTGAGGTATCATTTGGCACCAGACATAATGTTTTAATAGCAAGAACCAGGAACATTATTATTCACTACAGTGTTTTTCAGGGCAGTGGTGGGTGCATTTTCAAATACTTAGGCAAAAACCTAGAGTCTCCAGAAAATAAATGGGAAAGACATTTCCTTCATAATGGCAATTAAATCTGGCTTGAAATCCACAGACTGCTTGATAATTCTGGGCAGATGAGCTCCTGCAGCACATAAGAAGTGAGTAGTGAGCTACATCTCAGTCTTTGTTATTACTTTCAATCCTGTGTGTGGCCAGCCCAACAGTACAGTGTGCATGATAAGCACAGCTCACTTTTGCCTCAGAGGCACCAGGAGCTGGACATTCCCTGCATCTTTTTGGACTTAGGGAATATGTTCAAACTTCTGTTTAAGCTGAAGTAGAACCACTTAAAATATAAGGCTCCTCCTTTGTTTATACTGAGACCTAGATGAGTAAACTCAGGAATGATGTAAATGGTGATATGGCTTAGGATTGGTTTGCTCACCATTTGGCAAACCATAATCGCAATGTCCTCGTCTGTTACACACGCCTGTCTCCTATGGTGTGTAGGTACGCCTGCGAGGCATGAATCTCTGCTGGTGGTCCATGTCATTCCCACATACTTTCTGCCTTCCCCCTTTCACAGATTTAGAGAACATAATGACTCATGACTCCTCAGTTTGCCCCAAACTCCTTCTGCTAGGGCACATTTTTTGTGTAGCTGGTCACACATATTAAGAATGCAGTTTTAACTTAGCTTTTCCACTTTACTTCCTTTTGATTGACCAGCCTCAAGCAGCAGCGGAACTGCTTTACCCAGATGCTTCTTGGTCTGCCTTGTGTCATCTTAACCACACACTTTGACCACTGAAGCTTTGGGGATTAAATGACTACTCATGTTCTTTATTGAACCCCCCATTATTCCTAATTAATTCTTACCCACACATCTTTGAGCAGTATTTTATTTCTGAAGTTATTTCATTAATCTTTTTTTAGTAAATGACCAAGTGTCACTTCTATGTAAAACAAGATGCATTAAAACTGACTAGTATATTCTAAACTCTGGTCTTTTGATTTACAAATAAAGTAACACATGTTCCTAATACATTTGCCTCCTCAGACTGGTATTAATATCAGTTAATTCTCACTGACATTCTGATTGTCAGTGTTCTGAGGTACTTTAGCTACCAATGTTTGGGTATCTACAGTTAACAGCTGCTAGAGAAGCTTGTCTAAAATTCTCGTATCAGAGTTGATTGTGTCTTTATTTATCTTAAGTCCCATCTTTCTTTCAACTTCCATGAGGTGTCCAATTATCCTTTGTATAGTATTTTCTTTCTTCTGCAAGCACCAAAATTACTAGTGACATCAGAGGGACTAGTGAAGATCACCTAATTTATGTTCCTCCAGAAAATTTTATGGTTATGCCGATTTCCACAACATCTTAAGAAGACACAGCCAAGTCAATCTTTCTGTGTACTCCCACTCTTTTTTCCAGAAACCACATTTCTATTCAGCTGTTCTCTTCTGTGTAAGGGATAGGTATATACAATGTCACAAATGGGAACTTACAATGAGCATTAAGTTTTATGACACTTATTACTGTTTTTAAAAAATGCTGGAGAAAGACTATTTGCAGTTCAATAAAGTCAGTTTGAATAGTCTTTAAGCTATCTTATCTCACCATCCCACAAAGTTCTCTCTGGTTACAATTATTCGGGTCTAAAATTCCCCACATTTTGTTCTTTTTTCTTGATGAGAGCTTAAACTGCCTTTTAAATCTCTTATAACTTATCTTCCTCAAACAGCTCAGCTATCTTTAACACATCTATACTAAGAAAGTCACTAAAAACTCTCTCCCTCTCTCCTTCTGCCCATAACTGCATTCTTGCTATCACACTCACAGCTGATCTTGTCTCCATGTGTTGTAGCTCTCATAAAATACTCCCACATTATATGCGCTTTCCTCTTGCTTCATTTGTTTCACCAAATCCTGAAAACCCAGCATGGTCCTCTAGGTGCTTTTTTGCCTTATCATGCTTATATCACACTTGTCATGAGACCAGCTTGGGAGTTCTATACACACTGTTACATGCATGTCTCCAGTTACATTCCCGTGAGCTCTTTCAATGCTTCCTTGTCCTTACACCTAGAATTCACTTGAATTATCTGAATTATCCTCTGTCATGATATCTCCTGAAGCTTGTTTTCAATTGCTACGTATTCCAGCCTGTCTTATAGCCTATCTGTCCTGGAGATACTTCCAGGATGTTGTGTTATATCTGTAATTTGCCTACTGATTTTTCTGCCATTTTTATGCTATCACTCTCTGATAACTCTTCTGCTTTGCCTCTTGAGACAAAACATGCAATCTAATTACTAGGAACTACTTAGGTCAATAAATGGATAAGCTTGAGGACATAATTTTTAAGAACATTTCTGTGCTATTCAGCTGTATCCTTAACTGTGACAAAACCAAATAATAAACATTAGATCCCTGTCTTCCACATTTTCCTTTACGACTTTCGTATTGGATCCGTACATCTCTCTTTGGTACCATACTGCAATATTCTTGAAGACTATTATCACAATCAGGCAGAATTAATCTTGTAAGTTGTTAAGAATTTCTTTGCTGGGAGCACATTTTTGTATTTCCAATGTTCAGAGTGCTCCACTAGCCTGAGGTACTGGAAGTTTGCTAGTTTTTTCCTTCAAATATTATAAAAATGGAGAATATAATTTCAGAGGGTTGATAATATACCAGTGGTGATATAGAGAGCCATAATCTTATCCTCCTTGGCTTTCTTCATTCTTCTGACCATTGCTGCTAAAATAAATAGTGATGATCCCCCCTAAGAAGCAGAAGTAGTCTTGGATACCTTTCCCTCCATTGCGTAGTGCCCTTAGAACTACCTGTGAATGGTATCTCTCTCTTCATGGCACCACTCACCATGATGTTTATTTCAATTACACTATTGCCTGAGAAAACCAGCATGGATTTAACGAACTTTATTAACAAGGCTATCACGTGCATGCCATTCTACATTTTCTGCACTATAGTTTGGAGTGCTCCTGCCCTAGGTAACAATGTTCCTTGCATGCCTCATTAGGAGTTGTACAGCAGCGGATATTTCTTGCAGCTTAGAATGGAACAGTAAGTCTAAGCTTCAAAGGCACTTAATGAATGAAGGCCACACTTCACAGAATTTGAGTTACCTCTGTCATTGCTCCCCTTTGAAAATCACAGCCCAAACAAAACACTAAATGCGGATGTCAGAGATTTTGAGACATCTTACAGAAGATAAATTTTCATGCTCTGACAGCATTTATTATGTCAGAATAAGAGACAAACTGTCTTTTACAGCATTTGTTATTCCAATATTTCTTTTCCGTAATAAAATCAATTGAAATTGTTTAGACAGGAGACAGCATGCTCTCATCATGTCACATCTAGAAGTCTGTGGGAATTCCTGTAAAGCAAGAAATCACTATGTGGCCTGCTAAGTAAAAGCAGCATGAATACCTTTCTCTGGATATCTGTCTGTGTATCTATGTCTGACTATGTGTATCTGCAGGGTGTTATTGCCACCATAGATCTAATTTAACTAATAAAAGGAAACAATGACTTAGAACTTCTCCTCAGAATGTTTTTATCTCAAATTCCATTGTTTGTATTCCTAGGGCACAGTGGTACTTTCCTGCTGTTGCGATGCCAGGATCACAGCTACAATAGAGTAGGAAGAAAAACAATGTGAGGTAAAATCAGGCCACTTGTAAAGGATTGTTTCAGCAAATTATATAAGCATTTTTTAACTCAAGTGGATATTTAGTTTCTTTGTTGAACACAGATGGATTTGAGACTAGAGTTAAAGCATAACTCTATTCTAAAACGCTCTGTTGAGTCATTATCTCAAAACGAATAATGGTTCAGTGCAACAGAGAAGACTTTACAAAGTACTGCTACAGAGCACTCTGCAACTGGAAACAAGTTACACCCCTACCTTGCATGTAGAGAGCTTCTCTATGTGTTTGTCACCCAGGTGTCAATTGCGGAAGATATTGAAGTGTTTCCTTGGCTCTACTTCTTAATTGCCCGGCTGTGAAGAGGCCTGCAAGACTCCTACAGGTAAAAGCAAAGGGAGATGAGGTAAACAGGCTGGCATTGAAAAGAGGGGCAGCAGAAGGAACAGCAGCTGTCTCAAAAAGCCTTTACCTCAGAAGCCAACATCCCGAAGTACCCAGGGAATATGCTCTGCTCACATTCTGTGTTATAAAAGCTTTCAAATTTTAAAGGAGAGAAATAAAGGAAAGTGAGGAAAATTCTGAAATGGATAAGTACTTGGGATGCTTCCTATGCCATTTTAATAGGTGCACTTCTAATGGATTCTTATTGTTAATTATTACACAGAAATACACTACAGGATATACTTGATTGCAAATCTGGCCTCTGTACTTTAAGAATCATTTCTATAGGGCAACAGATGAGTAGAGGAAAAGAGCAAGACACTGGCATGGAAATTAGGTCTGGGCTCAGCTTTACATAATTCCACAGCTGTAAATCTTTGAGAGCACCACTGATGATGAATACTACTACAACATTCACTATTGTGAATGAGTAATTTCTTCCTCCTCTAGATAAAAGTAAGAAGCTTTGTTTGAACACCCAGCATCCTTTTCATGTGGCAAACCAAGCAAACCAAGAAATGGAGGTCCAGTAGCCAACAGAGAGTCAGGAATATTGGAGTTTAGAGCTGCCCGAGAGGTAACAATAAGACTGTGTGTATTGATAGCCCTGGTCACAGCCTCCCTTTCCTTCACATTGGCACCATTTAGTGGGATGTGTTTTCTATCACATAATGTGTGTACCTCCACTTTCTGTGAATCAGCATCTCAGCTGGATTAATTTGTGTCCAGATTAGCTGTTCTCATGAAAAAAACCCCAACTCTATTAATAACTTAATAGTCTGTTAGTTAGAACACTCAGCCTGTGACCTGGGATCTCCTCTGATGTAAATCTGGGAACAGATCTTTCCTTTGTCAAATGGGGAAATTGTCTTCCATTTCTCCTGTAGAAGTTATCTCACTCCTGAAATAGTAGTTGGGCAAGAAAAAGAGAACTGCTTCTGTATCTTGATGCTGAGGACACAATTCTGGAGTGCTGTGATTCCTATCCCTCCTCCCTGCAGGTACTTCAGCATTTTATGAGAAGCAGAAAAGCTTAAGCAGTCTAAAATATCTAATTCAGAGGGCAGTGACTGGAGACCTCAGCTGGGGGATGGCAGGACCCAATTTAAAATCTTTCTTCTTTAAATAATTTGGAGTAAGGATGTAAAACCAGTTCTTCCATTTACAGGGAATTCCTCTTGCTATCTGATTTTTGAGTGAAGGTCAATAGAGAGGCCTAATGGCTGATGGTGGAAATTTCAGAAAACCAGGAAGTCAAACACAGTGATTTTAAGCAAATAAACAGTTACATAGCAACTGGTTCTAGAAGCTCCTAGTGGTAATGTGGTACTGAAATCTGGGTCCTAAAATATAGGAACTTTATTGTTCTCATAACTTTAGGTTCTGTAACTTTAGAGGCTGTGCTGAAACCTTTTTCTTTCCCCTCCTCACTGAGATTCTGCATTGTCACAATCATAACCATTCCTATTCAGACTGAAAACTTTGCTGGTGGAGATTGTCTGTTTAGCGGATCCTCATCAAAGCCTCAGTGTGTTCCTGAATGCAATGAAATGATCAGTGGTGCTTAATGCCTTGTGTGGCAGTTCTGGGCAGGCAATCTTCAGATAATGGATGCTGAAAGTTGATGGAATTGCAGCTTGTGTGTGACTATGCTGAAATTGTTTTCTCATGTACAATAGATAACTAAGTCAGATATATGTAGTGCTTAAGCTGTAAATAGTCTTCTTCCATACATCTTGGTCCAAAAGTTTGAAGGTAAGATTTTTGAGTGGAAGTGTTCTTGTTCCATTCCCAGAAAGCTCATTTGCTTTTTTCAAGCCAAAAATGTGATGTTACTTTCCCCTACAATTCTTGCCCCATTTAGCACAGAAATTCTATGACAGCTAATGATGAAGAATTATAATACAACTGACTGTAATATAGTTTTTGGAACTGTATAAAAGTAATCATTAGGAAATTGTGAGCCTTCTTTTCCTCTAGAATCTATTATAGTGCTAAATAATGTGTACTGAAGTAGTTTTGAAAGTCATCACTTCAGAATGGGATTATGTGATTAAAACAAACTCAGGAAATGGGTTTATTCACTGTCTAGGTTATAAAAATAAGGATAAAGTCTTCATTTTCCTTAGGACTTTTCATAAGCACTAAATAGGTAAAACAAAAATTATTAAGCCTATTTATGCAAATCTTTATCAAGTCATTCATGCAATAGCTTGTTAAGTACATTTTGCACTTAAAAAGGTAAACAGGTAGATGTGGTTACAGTTCTCACCTTGCCTTAGAACTGCTGCCTAGATTTATGTTTACTGTGTCCATGCTCCTAATGCCTGTATTCACAGCAACAATATTTACATACTTTTAGTAACCTTGTTAAAAGCTTTTAGTCACCAAAAACATACTTGTGATTCCCTATGCTTTAGAAATATCCTGAATTAAGTGAATGTACCCTACTAGGTACCTTAGTATTCAAGTACCAAAAATATGTGTATACATTTGCAGCTTTTAGTCTTCTGTACTTCATTGCCCATGAAGAAACATCATAACGGAGACCACTTTTTAAAGGCATAAAAGGTAATGTAAATCCAAAATGTCATTTGAGAAGCTTAATTGCTTCAGAATAGTGCAATTACGTGAACTGAACATAAGAAGAGCTGCAGTTAATGTTTGTATGATGCTTGACTCAAAGAAAATATTTACTGAAAGGGATAGGGCAGGCTGCTGAATTTGATGAGTCTGAAATTCAGGACAGTAAACAGGATAAGCATTCACTCTGGAAGTTCATGCTTTATAGAGAATATGTCTGAAATAACTAAAGGAAAAGAGACTTAGGAAAACAAGGGAGCTCTGCCAGTCTGCTTTGTAGGAGTAAACAGGATTAGCTGTAATGAGATTATCACCTAATTCTGTGTGGCAACACCCACATAAATCAACAGACAAAGGGGAGGGAGATGGACTCTGCAGTAACTGTTAATAGCAGCAATGTACCAGCAGTAAGAATAAGGCTCCCCACCTCCCTTCCCCCCTCCTCCCAATGTGGAATACTATTCTCATTGTAGAACTATAATTAAAACTGTAACTAATCATGGCATCTGGTAGCAACAGTTTTTCTGTCCAACAGTCAGTGTGTTCAAGCAAGACAACAGGACAAAAAATGTTCCCATGTGGACCTTTTCCACAAGTCACTGTTCATTTTCTCCTTAATTCTCTGGAAGCATATTATTAAAGATATACAAGCCATCAAAACCAGGGTAAATGTGGTTTCTGTCTCTTGTTGCAGAAACAGCTCTGTAATTAGGACAGTATAGCTCATCCTGGTAGAATATCCTCTTTGTTAGCGATATTCTACCTGTATCAGGATCAAGCTTGTGTTAACCTCTGGAGAAATATATAATCCCATTGTCATTCCTGTTACCAAAGTGTTATCTGATCTCTGTCTTTCCTTTTCCTGTGCTGTCACTGGTGGACTCAGAGTTCATCATATTTCCTGTGCTATTTAAAGAACTTCTTGGGCTGGTGCATTATTTTAAGCCTGCCTCTGTATGCTTTAAAATACCAACAGGAAGCATTTACCCTACACAAATCGTAGTTACTATACAATGCTCAGTTCATACAGAGAGACCACATTTGGCACATTATATATATATATAAACAGGGTAAGGTATCAAAACAGAAGATTCTGGATCACACAACATTTTCATTTTCTGCCCACTCTTCAAATACACTTTCCATATTAGGGAACCCTATCACAATTGCTTGGGAAGGTCTCTGAATACAGTTTGGGAAGTGGCATGTGTATCATGCTGAAAAGATTGTGTTGTAGCAGAGGATGTAGTTATGACTGAGGAGAATGAGAACTGTAACTTCTGAGAGCAACTGGCTGTGAAAGCAGAAGTGTGCTGTGCCAGGATTGTTTGCGTCCACCACTTGCAGAGTTATTTCACCCACATACATCTGAGATGCTCTACTATGCTTGTTCTGCTTCTGCTCAGTAAGGAAACTACTACACCCTCATACCAGAGACCCCAAAATGATTTATCCTTAGGTCATTTTCACATGATCTTGTTTCTCCTGTTAAGTCTAAACAAATAGAATGTCAACTTACTTGAAAGTTTTATAAAAGATATTTTTTACTATCAAGTAGGGAAAATTATGGCTTATTATTTATCTGATGAATTTGCATGGGAAAGGCTATGAAAAGGACCTAAGGTTCCTTGCAAAAGGCAGCAGAACTCCTTACTGCTATGTGTCCTGGATCACAGGCTGCCACTTTCCAGGAAGAGGAGTAACCTACTTGCACAGGATTTCTTTCAAGGGTAACTGTAGGAGGATATAGGCCAGGTGTTTAACAAACACACGTGGTATGAACACACCACATATGAAAGAAAATCTACTTAGCACTTATTCATTCTTGTACTGAAATTAGCCTTCTCCTCTGTTTTTTTGGTTTTTTGGAGTTTTTTTGGGGGTCTATGATATTTAAAATGACAAGCAAACAATAGGTCAGCTAAACCCAAACCAGGTTGTTGGCAGCTGGGTCCCAGAGATGGAAAGATGCTAAGAGAAGCTGATTCCTGAGTGTGAAAAAAAGTATCAGGAACAATGAAACAATTTTTCTCAGCTATTCCTCTTGCCCAGGAGGCATGTGGCTCTACAGACCCAAAATCCTTCTGCAAATGTTAGTGCTGCAGTGTGTGTTAATTCCTCAACAGCTTGCAAGCACAGTGACATCTAAAGATACGCTGGAAGTGATCTCTTCCCCACTAACATCCTCTTACGTGTGCAAGGGCAGATTTCTTCCCTTGGTCTTTGACAACCACAAATCCACAGATGCTCTCCAGGCTGACATATGTAGCATATCAGAATGGCTAAGGTTGGAAGTGACCTCTAGAGGTCATCTGGTCCAACTCTCCTACTCACGCAGGTCACCAGTTGCCTATGACCATGTAGAATTACATGGACCATGCAGACTACTACAGTCTCCAAGGCTAGAAACTCCACCCCCTCTCTAGGGAACCTGTTCCTGTGCTCAGTGAACATTAAAGTAAAAAAGTATATTGTTTTCTGATGTCCAGAGGGAACCTCCTGTGTTTGAGTTTGTGCTGATTTCCTCTCATCCTGTTATAGGGCACCTCTGGAAAGAGTCTGGCTCCATCTTGTTTACAGATTCCCTTCAGGTTTTATACATGTTGATGTGATCGTTCCATGAGCCTTTCCTTCTCCATGCTGAACATTCCCAGCTCTATCAGTCTCTCCTAACAGGGGCAATGATCTAATATGTTAATTACCTTAGTGGTTCTTCTCTGGACTCTCCAGTAGTTCTGCACAAGGGTCTTTATTTCCAGCAATAACAAAGAGCACCCTATGGGATCATTGAAATTCAGTTTTCCATCCCAAGCATACTGAAAGAGGTAGGGTTTGTAGAATTCCCTCTTAGTTAATTTCTGTAGTGGAAGGGAGGGTTAAAGTGTCATCCTGATGCAGTGGTCTACTCCCCAGCACTGCAGACAGTGGTGCTTTCCACATGCAGGACCTTCCTCCCGTGAAGCTGTGCTGGCTGTGAGCAATGACTGCATTGTCCTTCTGGTGTTTGTCAATACCTCCCAGAATAATCTTCTCCATAACCTTACCAGGCATTGAAGTGAGACTGACAGGCCTTTAGTTTCCAGCATCATCCTTCTTGCTCTTTCAAAAGCTGATTCTCTTGCTTTCCTTTCTGTTTAGGATTAATCCATTCCTGCCTCCTAGCAACCACTTGCCATTACAACTCCAGCCAAGACAGCCTGTAAACATCCGCTGTGTAAGTACCTAATGCAAGTGGAGTTAATGATCTGTTTGCAAGTACTATTCCCCCTAGCTAACACAGCCTAAGATCTGCACCACATATGCCTCTGTCAGCACTCTCAGGAATGAGATCTTGAGATTATCAGCAAACACAGCAACTGATAACTTGTGCTTGAGTAACTAGGGAAAAATATGCTCTTCCCTTGACATACCAAATTCAGATGGACTTGCTGAGGAGCCTATGAATGCCATATAGGACTGCTATGGTGCTAACAGAAATGTGTTCATCCATTTAACCAGAGCACCTGCATTTGGTACTTACTTATTCTAAGATCCTCTACTACTGGGGAAGAGACATATACCTATGGAGAGCAATTTAAATCCAAATCTGTGTTGGTCTTTGGGGCTGTCCCTTTCTCCACTGACTCCATAGAGAGTTAAAACAGCTAAACTTCTGACTTGGACATCTCAGCATCTGAAGCTAGGTGGGATGAATATGGATGTACCTCAGGAATCCCTGTTTTTCACCTATATCATTATCTCTGTATATGAATAAGCAAAGCATGACACCAGCTTGGTGTTATCTGACATTTTCTCTGTGTAATTTGAGGATCTGAACTGTCCTAAGCATCTCCAAGATGCACCCTACAGAATCATAGAACCACAGAACAGTTTGGGTTGGAAAGAACCTTAAAGGTCATACAGTTCCAAGCCCTTTGCCATGGGCAACCATTATGTCATGCAAAACTGCAATCAATGTAGATGCTACTGAAATGTGAACATTTACATTACACAGTTTATTTAACTCCTCCTGGGGGGTGCCCTCTAACATTCTAGCCAGCTGTGTTTGCAGGAGGCAGGTATCTACTCTGCTTATTCACTGATGAAGTAAATTCATTCACTTTGTAACAACTGTCTGCCAACTCAGACCTTCACGCTTTTTCTCATAACAGAAGTTCTTGCAGAAATATTAGTTTAAGAGATTCCTGCCTCTTGTCCCTTGGCATGGTCCAGAGCTCTTCCTACTGTGCTAACACTACTGTCTGTGTAATCACATGATTATGTAGATCAATGAACAAATAATTTTAAAAAGAACCCTTCAAAACCTGAAGGTCTCTTACACTGAAGATTGTATTCAAGAAAGCACATGCCACTGTAATAAAAAATGAGGTTGTTATGTGGAGAAATCTGTTATAATTTTCAGTTGTATTCAGATCAGGTTTACTCATTGCCTTTGGCAAGTGAACACTCAGGTCACACAAAGAGCACTGTAAGTAACATATAATACAGTAAATTGCCTGTGGAATACTCCAGAGAGCTCAGACAGGAAAGGTGGGATTCATCTCACTTAATGTTACACCTCTGCAACATGGATCTCTGCTGCTGAAGATGCTGGCTTATGCTCATTTATAGATAGTGGAGAGAAACAGCCTTTTGAAAGGGTAATTAATTTCAGATGATAAGATGAATTGTGCTCTGCTAAGTGCTTATTTTTCACCACTTATTGTAAGGAAGTGTGGAGTCACTAGCTCAGCTGTGGACATCAATACTGCAGATAGCTATGAATTCCACCCTGCTTTTCCTGGCAGACATATTCCACACTCTTGTGTGCACGTGCATAGGCACATGCCTACATATGTACATACACACAATTAATTCCAAGATAATATACATGTATGTTTGTGTTAGTTCCCATGTATAAGCCCTTTCCCCTCTGCCAAAGATTTCTGCTTATAAGGTGACCATGATATATGTTACAAATTATGTGGGTTCTTCAAAGCTCAGAAGAAAGGCAACAAATCAGGTTTCCTTCTCTTGCCCAAGTCCTCCAACCTCACACCTGCTAGTGCAAGGTTCAACTGCTAGCGACAGCTCTCTCCTTGCACTCAGTTATTGGGACTGACTAAGCACAAAAATCAAAGCAGCAACAAACATTTGAATTAGCATAAAAGGCAGACAGTCCTTGGATGTCCATGCTGCAACAGGGAGTTTAAGCACTCCTCCTTGTTAGCCCTACTAAATGATGCAAGGATGTACAAACGCCAAATGTTGAGTGGTCTCCCTTTAACTAAGAGGAAATTTTAAGTTACAGAAGTTAGCTAATAACCATCTGGTGAGTCAGAGGTTGTTTACTATGGATGCTGTGTTTGCTGTGTATTCTCCTTGCACAAATGTTCATATCTCTTTCACTACATACTAGTAGTTAGTAGTGAACTAATTACCTTTTCCTATGCCTTGGGCATTAATCCACTCATTTCAGTCACATACATCTAAACAGGTGAAGGTTCTAAGACTTAGCCACCCTTGATACCTAGAGGTATCTCTTCACTCTGCATTATTCAGCCTGAACTTCACTGTTGCTCCTCTCTCAGCCTGGAGGCACAAAGTGTGTTGGGCCTGCAAGAGTCAATGGCATGAGAAAAATTACCAATACTGTTTCATAAGCAGAAGTGAAGACTATGCTCAGGTTCTCCTGCATATGGAGATTTCTGGGCCCACCTAGCTGCTTTCTACATGGATTCAGAAATACAAGGAATGAAATAAAAATTTGACCTCCTTCCTGCTTCTTTTCTATCTGTTTGGCCTAAACTCAAGCTCTGCAGTACACAATATATTGCTTGTCGGAGTGCTTACCTGCCGGAGTAATTTGTAAACTCAAATTATGCATCACAACACTCTTGCAAAGTGGAAAGAAAATAAATCTGGTAACAAACCATCACTTGTTGGAGCAATCTCATGTAGGTCAGAACTTACCTTTGGGTCTAGGGTTTTTAAGTAATGGGTCAAAGCAACACTGAGGCAGAGGACAGGATCTCCATACCCCCATCACTATTTATGCAATCTTTGGCATCCCTCAGCTTTGATTGTGTTACCCCTCAGTCTCAAAAAGCCAAAGTCTTAAAGTATTTAAAGCAGCAGAATAGTGATTTATAAGATCTCAAAAGCACCTACAGTTCCATCTGCTATCTAAAATCCCACAGGTTCAACCTGACTCTTTAGATACTTACATACTTTTTTAACATGGCCTTAAATAAGGCATATGAAATAGAAATCTCAGATACTGTGATTCTCTATGTCCTGAACAAACACCCTGCCTCCAGAATTGGTTCTTATCCCTTCTACAGTATCCTATTGTCTCCTTGCAATGTCTGCAGACACTGTGGCACCATTTGGGCAATTTCTAGTGGTCGTCTTCTCTGCCAGTTCAGTGTTTGTAATTTTTATTTCTTCCTGGTTTTGAAGTGGCTTATCTGGCACAATGTTATTACAATGTTATTATTTGCTGGCCCAATGAAAGTATGATTAAAGAAAAGAATATAAACAGGCTTTGGAAAAAGATGTAATTTAAATTCTTGCTGATAAATTTAATTCCTCTGTAGTCTACCACTAAGTTTAGAATTAGAGATGGGCCATATTCAGTTTTAACATCTGGACCCACAGCCACAGGATGAATCCACAATAGTTCCTGTCTTTACAACATAATAACCTACTCACTTATTTAACCCTAAACTTCCCAGAAGTTGGTACATTCAGATGCCATGGCAAACTGTGGAGTGTCAGGCAAGAGTCAGGAGCCTTGCTGCTTTGCAGTTATTATTGACTTTACCTCCTGGGAGGACATTGGGTGATGATGCTTTCCAAAGTTACAAAGTACATCAGATTACAGTCATAAATTGCCCACTGGTAAAAATGAAGTATAAAACATCTTTTCTTCTACTACCGCTACCTCACCTGAAACTCAACTCTCTCTTTCAGTGAGTGTTTGAAACAGAAGGAAGAACTTCAAGCTCAGTAAATACAGTCTTCTGGGAACTATCAGATTTATTCATCATGAATTATTCTCAGCTGCCCTTCCTGGGAGGAGCAGGATGAAAGAACCTATAAGCTTTTTGTAATTGATTTGTGATGGGTCAGGTTCACAGAATATAAAATAAAATAAAGAGCTTCCTATTAGGCTGCAGTAACCCAGTCACTAGTGCAACGGAAAGCAAACAAAGAGCTTCCCTTAGCTCAAACACTGTGGTATTCTCTGCCTGTGAACACTGAGCGACTTGCTATTATGCACATATAGCCAATCTCCGTCCTTTCCCCGAGTTTGCCCTTTCAATAGCCACATCCTGGCTAGCCCGCAATGCACAAACCCAGCACGACCACCCAGGCTGGGAGTGTGAGAATGGCAGATGCAAGAGGGAAAACAGCAGCTGTGGGCAGCATGGAGAAGCACCCACTCCAAATGGCATAAAGTGCGGGATAAAAGATGCAGACATGGAGAGAGCTGGAACCCTCCAGGTTGAGGGCATTCTCTCCCCACCACCTTGGCTGGGAGCCACATTCCTACATTCCTGGTTCTGCCACAGAACAAGCCAGTGTTGTAGAGGCAAAGGCCAAATGCTTTGTTGTGGGTAATGTATGTCAGGACAGCTCAAACAGAAAGCCAAAGTTTTACAGTTCTGCTGCCCATATCCTGGGACCTGAACTTCACAAATGATTACTAGATTAAGTTATTCTGTAGCCTCTTTTGATACAACCTACTGAATTCAAAACTGTTTCTCTTACATTGGAAAGAATTTGCTTGGTTTAAAATACAGCCTTCCTTATTGAAATGTTTATGACTTGATTTAAAAACGCCACGACACTGGAACATCAATGTTTTTCTGCTGAGATTACTAAAGAGATTTTTACCTTGCAAGGCAACCTCTGAGATTCACCATTACTTCACACAAAATATGACAAGAGACTCACACTTCCATCAGCAGTTTATATGCCACTAAAGGCTGTTTCTTTCATGTGCTGAAACAGCAGAACAGATGAGAAGTAGGAACAGACACAGTGTTCTGGTATTTACTATATTTTAGCCAACCATGCCTTAGGTGAATTACTCATCCACCTGTTTTCCAAGGGGTGAGAGATATGGGAGTTTGATATTTGGGCATGGTGTTTTTGTGCACTGATGTGATGGCTAAGGCACACAGGCAAGGGAAAAACTGTGAGGCTGGATGCATTCTTCACTACATTCTCTGATAAACTCCTTTCCCTCTTCCTTTATAAGCCCTAGGGAATACAGACTTTGCCAGTACTCCACTACCATATAGGTTCTTCCCTGGCTAGGTGTGTAGGGTGAGAGGAGAAAGACATCAGACTGTCAAGATGAACCTTCATGATTGCAACACAGAGATCCTGAAACCCAGAATATTTTATAATTTAAACTTTTACTGCACTTTTTTTTTAATATAATGTCCCTAGTGGTTGCAGTCCATGGGACAACTAGGTTGTGTTTACACCAGTAAACCAAGCAGATCCAGGAAACTTGTGTGATTCTGGATCAACTGCCTTCACTGTTCAACTGTTCAAGCAGTTGGACAGTCGGGTGTAGCTTCACCTGAAGCCCCAGACAATTCCCAGGTATACTTCCAGGAATCAGTCACAACTAGTGGTCTGGATACAGCCAACACAAGTTTTTGGAGGACAAAATTGCTTAACTGCATGGCAGTACCACTTAAACTTGATGCCAAAAATGCTTTTTGTTCCCTAATATAGGAAATTGTTAGTATACATTTAGCCTGAAAAGCCTGGCCTTGTCATGCTGAGAGAAGAAAATGGAATGGAATATGGAAGAAAATGGATAGAAATGAAATATTAGAAGATTTAACTTTCAGATGCTTTTTTTCCTTTCCCCCATTCCTTCTGCTCTCTCTCTCCCTGCAAAATGTGTTTATACACACTCATGCAGTGGTCTGAAATATCTTGAAATCTGTGTGTTATTTGGGTCCTGATGAGAAAAAGGAGGTAGGTTTAGGTCTAGGGGACTGGTGGTGGGACACAGTGACAACTGCTGATCATGGAAATTCTGAGAGAGCAGGAGTGACAAACATCAATAATCAGAACGGATGTTTTTGTGTGTGAGCAGTACAACTACAGTTTCTTTTTAGAAAAATATCCACCACAGGCTCATTTACTATGACCCGAGCCAGAGAATTGCACATCTCTTTAATAATTCATTTTTTTTTTTCTCCTGAAGTGGACAATACAGGACAAATCCAAACTTTTTTTATTTCCAACCAGTTTCCCTTCAGTTTTTCAGTCTGAGGTGACTGGATCAAAACTTTTGAAGAAAGTTTGTTTTCTGAAACAAGTTCTGAACAAAAGGCCATTTAGAATAATTTTCTTCATGGAAACTGTTCTATTTCTGTTAAATTTGATAACAGCTTGTTTTTACAAAATAAGACATCGATGCCAAATTGAAGCTGGCAATATCATTTAAAGAAGTGTCACTCTGGATATAAACAGGAAATGTTTAGAGTGCTGATCCAATGATTAATGAATGTTTCCACATCTATATAGCAGCCAATTTTCCCTTTCCTTGGAGATTACTCCATTACATAAGCTACAGAAAGGCCAGAACTTTGGTCCCATGTATTGAAGTATACAGAAAATACTTCTGTACAAATGCTGGCGTGGTTTTTTCCCTTTGAAATAAATTACAGGCATCTTCTCTGACTCTAGTGGGAGTGAGAAGCAAGCCAGTGTCTGAAAGGTTCTTTGCTCACACCTCTTTTTTGGGGCCAAAGCAGTTTTCTTCTGCAGGAATTCTCAGCCTTCCCTCAGTTCATTCATAGACACCACTCCTTAATAGTCTGACTACAGTTTAGTGAGAAACCCCTCACTTTCCTCTCTGTTAAACAGCCTAATATTTTTTTACTGACTGAAGGGGAAAAAGCGAATTTGAAGTGTTGAACCCTATTGTATGGATTTAGACAAACACCCGCAGTGGTCTTTTTAGGCTGTCCATAACCTAAATACACATTAAAAGAGAGCCTAACAACAGAGCCTGATCTAATTGTCTGACCTAAGAGTACCAATTTAGGATAACAATGGCAAGGGGCAGAACTTGTTAACTAGTACATGCTGTCCCCAGACCAACAAACCAGTGAAAAGAGAAAAATAAAGTAGTATGTATTTTTGCCATCTTCTCTATTCTTTTTGTAAGGACATAGAAACCTCAGGCACCCAAGGGAGCCCAAGACCTCCAGGACAGCTGCTTAACTTGGCACGTTTAAGTTGCAGGTCAAACATATCAGCATTTATTTGGTGGAATTTCTGAGAAGTAACATTGACCAGAGCCTGTGTAGGCAAACTGAAAAGAAATATCAGGTGGAAAACGAACAACATACTAGTGTTTTTCTAATGAACTCATAGACAAGTTGAGACTCACCCCTGAGAGCCAGCCAGGTGCTCCTAAGTTTCTGCAAGGTGTCAAGAGATCTCTGCTTATGCTGGAAACAGTAGGAGCAAGAACGCTTCACAGGAGACAGGATTACAAGTCAGCATTTGGCTTCCTTTTATCTATTCTTCTTGAAGATGTTTTTCTTCAGTTTTATCAAACCCAAGACTGCCTTATTTCTGCTTTTGCCATATTCTGGATATCCAAGCTCTCCGTAGCCCTTGTGTGAGGAGCAGAAATCTCTATATAAACATTCACCTACAACACAAAAACTGTCTGAGGTAATAACTTGGCAGAAAAACTCCCTTATGTAAGAGGAGTTGCCCCAACCTAAAATGTCTCCACCACATAGCTTTCAGGAATGAAGGGTGTTTAAAGTTAATAACTCACTGTGTAATCTTTAACTTGCAAAAACATGATTGTTCATATCTGAAATGGGTTGCCTTAGGAGGAAAAAAAAAAGAGAAAAGGCATGCTTAACCCTCTTTATTAATGCTTAGTAGGCAGGGAAAAGTTGTATGTAATATATGGTTTTATTCTGTAGGAATACATGCATTACAAATATATTAAGTATTTATTCTGTGTATGTATGTAGCAACAAAATACTCCCATTAAGGACCTAACCTCAAGGTTGCTGAAGTCCATGGAGCTGCTATTGACCTAAATGACTTTGGATAACTACTACTCCCAAGTATTTAAATTTAGAAGTCTCCAGCATTGACCATAAAATAACAACTTAATTAGGGCTTCAAACTGAAGTGAGACTTGGGCACTCTGAAAGTCTGGCTTATTTCTTGAGGCGTATTGACTCAAACCGCCTCTCTTCTGGTTCTAACCAAAAGACTGCCTCACCTATTTGAAAAACAATCCAAGGCCCTTGTTGTTCTTAGCTATGACACTGACTTTCATTCGCAACCAAGTAAATAAATGGAACTCTCTGTTTATCCTTTCTATTTTCCCTGTTCTGCTTGAGTGTGTGGGAATGTGTGTATTTTCATTTCTTTGTTTATTTTGTGATTGCTTGCTGAAGCCACAGCTTTCAGAGTCATACCTGAGTATTCCCAGTATAGTCAGACACTATTCAGGGAACAGACAGGTTTTATTCTCCCTCTTCAAAGAGATTGGCTATGTTGTCATGTATCTGTATCACAATTTCTTTTTCAAGTACAGACAGTTATTTGCTCCACTACATCCCAGTTAGACAGATGTCAGCTTAATTGTCTACTTCTCATTTAAGCAACTTGGGCCATCCTACCGGCATAGGTATCACAGATGTAGGAAAGAATAAAGTTCTAGGACTCTGACTAAAAGAATGATGCTGCATTACTAGCACACATGGAGTTATATATTTGGAGGGGAAAAAAAATAATCTATGCAAAATAGGAGCATATTCATCCCAAGAGTTAGGATGCACTGGTTTTATATGAACTAATAGGAATACAAAATTATTCTGTATTGGAGCATTTTTGTTCATTACCAATCATTAAAAAATTCTGCAATCAAGTCTGTGCAGTATTTTATGCAGAAATGAGATTGAAATCATGTCTCTGAAATGCAGCATAGATAGCTTAAGTTCTCCTGTAACTTGAACAGAGTCGTTTGGAAAAGCAACAGTGGTAACAGTGCTTTGGATAGATGTTTCAGGGTATAGTGAGGACTGGCTGTTGGGAAGGTGTGGGAAGGGAAGG
>VZTJ01001849.1:0-14391 GCA_013397795.1 Orthonyx spaldingii
TTAAACCATTGGTAATTCAGTGGTAGCTCACACAGGAATAGATGAAGAACTGAGTAATAGATTTTATGTACAAATATTTCCCAAATAGATGTAGGAATAACACAGACCAAGGTAGAGGATCTCTTGTGGAGCTTTAGAAGCAGAAGATCTGAGTATGCACTAGCAAGGACGAAGTAGTAGGAGCCATAGTGTGGAGACCCTAAAGGGAGTTTCTGTCTAACATAGAGTCAACAGCAGGGGAAAATGTCTCTGAAGGCCTCAGCAGAAAATAGTACCTCAGAATGGGAGCAGGTGATGTGCCAAAATGTGTTGGAAAATATCTCTTTAAGGGAACAGCAGTTACATTTTAGCAAAACAGGATGCGGTTTGACATTTACTCAAAAAACCATTTTGATAACACATCAGCCTCTCTTACCACACCACTCCAGCTTCTCGGGATGAGGCACAGGATGTGGCTTTCTGTTCACCATTTTACAGTTGGGCAGAAAAAGTGACACATAAACGGTCTCATGAAAGCTGTTGGGTTTTTTGCCTCAAGTTATCACACAATCTTCTTGTTACTCAAGTCTGCAGATGGGTCCTGCATGTGCAGCTGCTCTTTCTGTTGTGCAACATCCAAAAAAGAGAAAAGATTTGTGGGATTGGGGGAGTTGCTGACCTGCTTTTACAAATTAAAAAAAACTTAATGCTTTTTCTAGGCGTCTCAAATCAGCAAAGCAAGATAATAAAAATCATAGACTTGTAGAAAAATTATGGGAGGGGACTTATGGGGGTGTCTCAATCCAAATTCCTGTTCAAAACAGGGCTAACTCCAATTCTCCAACTCATAGTGCTCAGAGCTTTGTCCAGATGATCTCTAAATATCTTCAAGGACAGAGGTTTGACAAGATCTCTGAGAAACCTGTTCCAGTGCTGAAGCATCATCAAGAGAAAGTTATGTCTAATCAGAATTCAGCTTGCTGCAGCTTGTTCCCACTTGATTCCACTGTGCCCCTCTAAGACTACAACTCTGTTTAGGCAGTTGGAGTCATGCAACTAGTCATCTTCTAGCCTTCTTCTCCCCATCATGAACAAAATCAATTCCCTCAACCTCTCTTATGTTTCTGCTCCAGTCCCTTGATCATCTTAGTGACCGACCCTCTGCTGTACTCTACAGTTTTTGATATCTCCGTTGTACTGGGGCTGGGACAGGGCAGGAATGTGTATGGACTAGAGGGGTGGTATTCCAAAAGTAGTCTCAAGAGTGCTTCAACATGATAACTGCACCCTTGCTAATGCAACCAAAAATGCAACTAGCCTTCAGTGCTGAAAGGGCTTGCTGCTTATTCGAGTTCAATTGCTTTTCTGCAAAGTTTCTCTCTAGCCAGTCAGCGGATATATAAAGGACTCACATAAAAGTTCATTCACCTTTTCTCCAGGGATATGCCTGTAATCCAATAATTCCCTTCCCAATGAAGAAACACTGTGCAATAATCACAAATCGAAATTTTCCCTTGAAGATCGGTATGGTCATCCTGCATGTGTGGTAATATTCCTTTGCCCTCCAACATTTAGAATATAATCTGATGTAATTCAGACTGGGATAAGAATAATCTCACAGTGTGGATGCTGTGTCTAATTGTGGAATGTTCCCATTCTACACCCTTTATTTACACCTTTCCAAAACTGGAAGCACATTATTATTATTCTTTATTTCAGAACTAGCAAATTGTGCAGGTGATTTTTATACATTACAAGAACCTTGCTTAGTGCTTTTTCAGTTTTTTCAGTTTTCAGAACAATTTAATACAATTTATTATGTTATCATCCTGAAAAGCTTACACCAAAGACTATGTCAGGCTATGACTAATCCCACTGCATCAAATACACTATCTGTGAGAGTGGTGGTAATGGAAAGGCACTGGTAAGTCTTTTTGTGTGATACACAGAAGTCTTCATGCCAAACAAGAAAAGTCCTGTCAGGAAGAGGTTATGTAGCAAATAAATTTACATTCACATCCTGTTTATTCATCCTTCTATATTTTTCTCTTCAAAATATGGATGCTTTCTGAAACAGTGTTCATATCAGGACTTAGTTCACAGTCAGAAAGAGCTAGAAGACCTTGAGAAACATCACAAAGTTGCCTTGGATAAAAAAAGCCCTCAGAACTCAGCCACAGAGAGAAGGAATAAAACAGATTTATACTGACTGTTGCTGCTTATTGAGTTGTGAGAGAGGTAGAGAGAGATAGACGTGACGCACATAGTGTCATGGGCTTCACTATGCAGCCAGAAGTAAACTCCATAGTCAGAACAATTTCTGAAAAAATGAAAATCTACATGCTAATTTTTCTTGAATGTGAATTCATTCTAAGTTACATAGTACTTTGACTACCTCCTTTTCCACTTTATACCCTTCATAGACATATAACTTTTCAGGATTTTGTCTATGCACTTGCAGGCCATGGTAATGACTCCTCTTTTGTCATTTTAATCTGACCTGTTGCATATTAGTTCTGTTTAGATTCTATTCCTGCATCATCTTTTGTTCATGTTGACTCCTTTCCATCACTGTTGACAATGGTAATTCTACAGTTTTCTTGTGATTAAGGCAATCTTTCCAAGCACAGTAAAAATCCCTGTGGTTCAGGAAGGAATGAGAGTGCACCTAGAAGTCACTGTCTCTGAAGTATTTCATACTTGTATATGTCAAGCAACTGTTCTGTGTCAGGTAAGAAAATGTCTTAGGGGACAATAGCTTGTGGCTGCGTAGACTCCAATTTACATTTCCTTTATTTTATAACTGCATTTGGTTAACCATCTTTATTGATTGTCCTAGTGAGATGGAGGATAAATGGCTGATCAGGAAAGAGAAGTTCAGCAATTAACCTGTACTTCAAATACCTATTTTGCCTAGGTCTTATTTCTACCTATTCTTGTTCCAGCTTCTCAGTAACATCTGGTTTGTGAGCAGGTGACTGCCCTACACTGCCTTTTCATGTGCTGAGAGCAGCTCCCTCCGGAGGGAAGGTGCTGAAAGGGGAGAGGTTTATGTAAAGAAAGCAAGTGACTTTGAAGTGTTGTGTCCAAACTACTGGCACAGAAATAGATGGCTGAGTGGTTCAGCTTCACAGACAAAATATCCAAATAGAATTCTGCAAGGCTTGGCCGGTTAGCTTGGAATCCAGCGGGAATATCACCCTCTTGCTTTTGGTTTGCACCATAGGAATAATAAATCAATTGCAAAGCCTTCCCTGGCTGCTGCAGATACCAGTACATAGAACTGTGACCATTATTTTGACTGCATTTCAGAGTAACCTTCTCATCTTCTCTCACCACAAGACTTGGGGTTTGGGTGATTTCAGCTCCTATAAGACAAAACAAAATGAAAACACAGTAAAACAAGTAAGCTACATTCTCCCAGCAGCAGAGCAGGTATTACGGCTCTACTGATTCCTTACTTGTTCTGAAGAAGTACATGGCCACACACAGAGCCGTCCACGTCCTCATTTCTGCTTTGGGAATCAGTGAACCTACCCTATATGGGACTTATATAGGTCCGTTTCATCTGCTTCCCCTAAACCAATAGCAGAGATCTCTGTAACAGCTACATCTACACTGAAAAACAAGCTCCTTCCTGTAAGATTTCAAGCAAACACTTTATTTGAAGTGCATGTGTTGAAAACACACAGAAAGTTTCAAACTGAATCATCTGGAAGCTTTTTATACTCTACCAGACAGGATGTTGTCATATATGACAATTGTGGTTTTATTTACCCTTGCATGTCTTATTTTACCTTTTGATATTTTGTTTCCAGAACAAACCAGAAAATATTTAGTACAACCAAATAAAGTGGTTTTATTTTGTATTGGCAACTGATGTATTTTTTTCTTTCTGGAAAAACACAATACCTATGCTTAGACTTTAATTACTTTTCTTCCTTCTTCACCTGTTAGAACACATATGCATTATATTATTTTGTGTATAGCTTTATATAGGAGCCTGTTGCAGCCTTAGCACACAGCAAAAATGAAGAAAAACTGAAGCAAATATCTAACAACTTCTTGTCCAGCAGTACCTGTACTAATTGTAAGTGCATCTCGCAGGAACCAGAGTGATACCACTGATTCTGACACAATCTTTTAACCTGTATTAAAAAGACTGATTGCTGTCCCATCATGGTATTTTGGAAGCACAATGGGAACCATCACAGTAGTCATATTTGCCATTTATAGCTTTGGAATGTGGCCCGAGAGGCCAGTGTTCATATCAAGCAACACAAGATTTGTTCTACTGAAACTATTCTTTCTTATTTAAGTGAAAGGGTACCATCTGGTGGAATGAGGGGGTGTTTACAGTGATCCTTAGAAGATTATTTTTCACTGATCTTTATTTTTGCATTGCCAAATATGAATGGAAAAGGAAGTGGAACTAATGTACCAGAGATACATATGTCTGTCATTAAACTGGAGACTGTAAAATGCTGCATTGAAAGTGTTCACTCACAGGTACACAGGTTCTTTATCTGGACAAGAAAAATCTCAGAGCTGATATTGAACATGGGATTTCACAAACCCAACATAATGCAGATGAGGAGGGGAACTAGTGTGTGGAGCAGCAGATGAAGTTCCTAACTAGATATGCTGTAAAAGTTGTCCTAAGATCCAGGTAAATGGGCTGGAAAGAGAAACCCCTTTTCACTCAGAACACAGTGTTTTCCTCTGGGTTTTACGTGGTATGAGGGGCAGAGGAGGGGTCTACAGCAGTATTAGAGATAAAACCTTTGAGAACAATATCTCAATTCAAATCCCATGTTGTTGTTTTTTCAAGACAGGATCTGAATCCAGACAAACCAACCCTCTAGTGCACAGTGCTATAGAGTATCACAAAGGGATTAATGACTAATGTTTTTCAACTGTATAAAAACCACAAATTTATAGCCTAGATTTTCCACATGGAGCAGATTCTATGTTTGATCAATAAATATTTAAGTATTTCATACAAAGTGAAAGAATTTCAAGAGGAAAATCTGACTCACAACATCCTGTTCCACACCAGTGGTTAAGTCTAAGTGGTTAAGTGTGGGCAGTTGGAGGGAGAGACCTCATCACCTAATCCTGGCAGTGAGTTTGTTGGGAGGTTGGTCTCTGATGAAGTTGTAAAAATAAAGGTATCAAAATGTCTTGCTGGCACTCTGAGCATAAAATGGCCAATACCCTATTCACCTAAACATCAGCTCAATGCTGTGATAGGCTTGCTTCCTTCTTGGGAGTGAACACATATAATATGGGCTTCACTCTCAACAAACGCCATGATTATCCTTTTAGCTGTGTTTTCTTTTAATTTTTGTGTGACTCTGAAATTACGAGATGTGGAAAAAAGTTATTGCTAGCAACATTAATAGAACTGATCCAGTAAGTACAAATACATCTTTCACCAAAAAAAATTATAGTATTACACCGACAATTAAAAAAAGTAGAAAAAAGCACTTTTTTTCTTTTTTCTTTCTTTTTTTCCTTTTTCTTGGTGGAAAAAAGGTATTTGTTCAAATGCCCTGACTGTTATCCTGTTAGGAAAAAAGACAAGATGAAATGTAGAAAACATGCCCTTTTCTTCCTGGATTTGTCAATTTTATTTAAAAATTACTATTACATTTGCCACTTTCCAGTCATGGGTATCAGGAAGATTTTACATGAGAGAATACTCACTCCTATGTGTAAGCCAGCTGTTTCAGACTTGTGTTGTCACATCATTTTTATTTGGAAAAGATATGATAATGGTATTTAGTATCATTTGCATGTTCCATAACCTGTTCTCTGGTCAGACAATTTCAGACAACACTTCTGGTGAGGATGAGTTACACAGAGAAGGATTTCAGTGTGGGTTTGAGCATGGATTTAATCTATTTCATAACATCCAGAGATGTTGAAAAATGTTTTATGTCATAAATCAGGAATCTGTTAGTTCACTTCATTGTCAGAAATCTGAACACTACTATTGTTCAGGGCTGGGTGATAGCTTTTCTTTCAGGCGATCCCTAACTCCTTGGTGGTGTCTCAAGTGTTTCAGAACCCTCTGTGTTGCTCAGTAAAGGTCATGGAAGTTTCAGCACAAGATTGTTGCCATTGCAGTTAAGCCACTGGCAGTGTAGGATTGGTACTTATACCCCTCCCACTCAGGCCTAGAATTTCAATCCACTTTTTTCAGGATGGCTTTTTTTTTTTCCCCCACTTGAACCAGTTCTAAATTCTTATTGCAGACATAATGGAATTAAGGAATGGACTGTTTATCACAGGAACATCCATTGGTGAGGGTGGAAGGGAAGGAAACTGGCTGCTGACCGAAACTTAGTTTCTTCAGCTATTCACAATTGAGAATAAATGAGAACTTTTTGCTGTTGTTGCAGGACATGCATGTGCTTGGTGATAGTGAAGGTTCCTGGTAGAGTAATGTACCTCAATGTTTAGGAGTTTGGGATTTTTTTTTCTGATAAAGTTTTTGTGCCCAGTGTAAACTTCCACTTCTTTTGCTGCCTGCACTAAAACATGCTGTCTCAACTCCCTGAACTGGTTGTTGGAAGCAGTAAGTGCAAGATTGTCTCTGTGCCCCTCCTGGTGGAGAATCAGAGAATCCACCTGAAAAAGAAAGAGAAAGAAAGAGGGAAATAGTGAAACAATCAAACAAACCAAATCAGAGAAAGCAAAAAGTCTTCTCATGTGTAGCAGATCCTTTCTGTTCATGTATTTAGTGAATGTCATGATAAAAAAAAGAAGGAATGGCTACCCAGGTATCTTTCCTTCAGCATCACTGATCTCAGATAATTTGCCTTCCTCCAGGCAGGTAAAACCTACAGATTAGTTGAATCACATACAATTTCAGACTTTCTATCCTCCTCTGCTATTTGTATTAACCTTAAACTTATCCCTAATGTGCTCTATATTTTCCCTACAGCATTCTTACAGATTACTTCTGTTCTCCCCTCTCCCCACCTTATTACTTTTTCGTAATTAAAACTCATCATTTCTAACCAAGCTTTCTGTGCCTGTAACAACTACATGGTCCTTTTGTATCAAGACCTGCCAAACCTCACAGCTGTGATCAGACTGTACTTTCGTCGGTCTCCAGATGACAAAGCAACCTTTTAAAATTTCCACTACTAGACCTTCAGATGACTACTTTTTGTCATCTTGTAAGTGTTTAAGAACACAAGAAACTCTCAGGCTTCCCCCACCCACTCATCTCATCTGATGAACTACACAACCTCGTCCTGCAAATTCTACCCTCTGTTCTTTCAAACACACATTCAGAATGAGAGGCATTATACTGAAAGCCTCCTTCAGTCTGGCAATCAACACCAGAATAAAGCACATTCTCACGTTCATCCAGGTTTAGTCTTTCATATCACGCTACTCAGAAGCCATGAATGATGTCTCCTTCCGCAGCTGATCACAACTCCTATTAGTCTGTCTCCTATTTTAGCTGCCAGCATCAAGCATGTTGCAGGCCTGCTGATCTTTTGCTTCTGACTAATAGATCACCTTGTGAGTGCTTTAGAAAGAAGAGCCAGTGGGAGAACAGGCAGCATTAGGAGTGGAATGGTAAAAGAGAAAGGTTGGCAAAAAGCTAAGTGCTCATGTCTATTAACAGTGCAACTGTTTTGGTGAGAGGGAAGATAAAACTGGAAATAGCAGACAGGAGACCACTAGGTGTATTGTCTCAGCCAGAAGAGAGCTAGGTGGAGGCTCAAATAAAGAGAACAGAAAGTCAAGGAAAGGATGTTTAGTCAACTTGCAATGCTGCAGACTGAGATGCAGCAATTATAGCTGCTTGTCCTTCACCTAAGCAATGCCTAACATTCAGGGTATTGATTTTGAGTATATTTGCTGTCATTGCAGCCAATAAAATACTTTGCAGAGGAAGCAAATGCTACAGACCTCTAAATTCTCATGTAAGTAAAGAAGCATGCTTTACAGCACAGCTGCAAATAAAACCTAAAGGATGCTGGCTGCCACACATTATTGAGTAGAAGATACTGCTCATTAACTATTCAACAGTTTACTGAAAAACCAAGGAAAGAAGACAAGTCAGCAAAACCTTAAAACCAGCCTGAAACTGTGTTTTATCACATGGTGATAAAAGTATTTAACAGCAGAGTTTTCTTTCTGGCACATCCATACAAAATCTCACATATAACCACCAAACGAAATTAATGTCATTGCTCCCAATCTTACCCATATGATAAAAAAAAACCCAAAAAACCAAAAACAAACCAAAAAAAAACCCCAAAGCATTTGACTTTGCAAACGACATAAAAATAACACATAGCCAGGTAGTGAATAAAGTGAGAGTCACATACTGGCAGGACAAAGAAACACAGCTTGCATTTTATGATACTAGCAGGAATGTATGGGAGAAGGAAGAAATCTTTCTGGCTGATGAAACTACAGCACAGAGGTATAACACAACAGTATTTAAGGTAGTTCTTATTAATGGTATAACTATATATTTGGTATGTGCACTCAGGATGTGATTGAGAAAAATACTACCATTTTCATATCTGTCACAACTATCCATTTGTTCACTGTTCAGATTATTCCAAAAATATTATTACATACTGGCTAAAATTGACTAGAAGCTGCTTCTGTGAAGTTAAACATGGAGGGGAAGGTGGGCTGAATCTGAGTGACATTAATAACTTTTTTTGTAGTTTGATGAGCATGATCAGGCCACTTTCACTATGCAACAACGTACACAAACCCTATTATATTTCATAATTAATATCACACCCTGAGAAAAGAACTCATGCAGTTAGTTATACTTGCTTGAACATACTTCTTCTCTGGGAAAGAAGATGGAAACAATAAATAAGAGCTCCATAAACATCCTTATTTGTGGTGATATTTGATGTTCTGTTGGTAATCAGAGTACTTCTTGCAAGGAAATAATTCCACAACATACTCTGGGTGGATCTGCCCTTATCTCAACCCTTCATGCCCCACTTTGGCAAAAAGGACTGTTGTGGGTTTAAGCTCATCTGGAGATGAAACACCATACAGCTGCTCACCCCCCTCCTCTTCCCCCCCACCCCAGTGGAATGGGGGGGAGAATCGAAGTAAAACTTGTATGTTGAGATAAGTACAGTTTAATAATTGAAAAGAAAACAAAATACTATTATTATTACTAATAATAATAATAATAAAACAAACGAGTGATGCACAATGCAATTGCTCACCACCCTCTGACCAATGCCAGACCTCACTTCCCAAACCCAAACTGGCTGTGGTTCCATTAACTCCCCCCAGTTTATATACAGGGCATGATGTTCTATGGTGTGGAATATCCTTCTGGTCAGTTTGGGTCACCTGTCCCAGCTATGCTCCCTCTCAGCTTCTTTTGTGTACTTCCTCACTGGCAGAGCATGAGACAAGGAAAAAGAAAGAAGTCCTTGACTCAGGATAAACACGACTTCGCAAAAACCAAAACATGAGTGTGCTACCAACACCATTCTCTTTCCGAATCCAAAACACAGCACTGAAATAGCTACCGAGAAGAAATTACCCCTACCCCAGCTGAAACCAGGACAATAAAGTAAAAATAAACTTTACTACTCCGTTTGAAAACTTGAGTATCTTGACCTTTTCATAGAGAAAGATAAAGGATTTTAAATAAGCATTAATAAACTTCCATAATTAAGATATATGTGAGCTTCTCCATTGCTTTAACACTATTGACTTGAACAAATATACTTGAATCCACAGAAAAGCCCTTATTACATTTTCTTTACAAGCTTTTGAAGCTGTTTAGTGATACTAAAAAATACTTTGGGGAGCAGTGTAATTATAGGAATGAACTGACAGTGATGTACATGCAAAATGTGATAACACAATTTTCTCTCAAACTACAAAATAAAGTTGGCATCAAATATACGTCAATAAATTTGTATATGCAGACATATAGTAATATAAAAGAATCAAAATCAATTAATCTCTTATTTCTGAAGTTATATAAGATGATTTAAGAACTAGTTTGAATTTCTACCAACAATAGGGCTAAAGAATGCTTTCTTATTCATATTATTCACTATAGTTAAATTTGTAGTAAGATTCTCTTAAAGAAAGCAGAAGACAAAGTTTATTTATATTAAAAAACTGTTATAATGTAGACCACAGAAGCCATTATTTACAGCCGTGTTTTTTCTACTTGAAAATTTTCAACATTTTTCTGTCCTTAAAACAAGTTCCTATGTAACATTTATGCTTTTGTTTTCCCTCACCTGAGGGAAGATATCAAGTATATCTAGAAAAGACTGCATATAGAGCAGCATTAGGATATATATATGCATGCTCAGTGTTTTGAGGAGCTGTCAGATCAAATGTCTGGTCATGGTCTGTTGGGATATCTCAAATTTACAGGATAAAATACCCTGTGATCTAAACTTTATTTCATGGGCTCATTAAGAAATGCAGCCAGTCTGACAAACAGGGGCTCATCCCCTTTTGTCTAGACTAGTCTATCACGTGAATTCACTTATTCAGCGTTGAAATCATAAGGTTTCAAAACTTAGAACCCATAATTGTAAATTCATGCCCTTACAAGGAAAAAAAATTAGTCATCTAGCCGATAGTGAGAATGTTCATCCTTCCTCTTCCATCATGGTTTGGGCATGCCCTGTGAAACCCCCGGGAAACATGAAAGTCCCAGCAATCCAGCTGCTATTGTGTCTGCTCCAAATGCATTTTGAGTAAGCTGATGGTTTTCTATCTTCCAGCTTGAAGGTTTGGTCTAAATAATTTTCATAAATTAGCAGATTGTGAAGAAAGTGCCAGACGGAGACGATGGCTGTGGAAGCCAGCGATCTGCATGTGACAATGGCTGCATAATGACCCTTTGCCCCTTTCTGGGAACCTGTGCTGCCTACTGGTGCTCTCTCTTTGACCCAGTGTCTGCCCCCAGCATACATCAGGCCTTAGCAAGAGCTGTGCCAGCCTGCTCCTGAGCAGGATTTTAGTGAGCAGGCACAATGCCTAAACAAGATTTAAGAACAACCTGTTCTCTATTCGTTAATAAAATCTCAGTGCAGGATGAGTCAAAAGAAATTGTTCCTTCCACACATAATTAAACTGATTGTGAGCTGATCCTATTTCCCCTTCCCCTAGGGCATGAACACACTTGAGGGCTCACCTTTCTGTGGATTTCTCACTGATGAACATTCCTTAGACTGAGGTGGATGAACCACATTCCATACATCCTGAAAATGCAGATTTTAAGAACATTCTCAAGGAGAAGCCAGTTTTATATTTTCCACTGAATCCCATTTTTATATGTAAAATCGAGATGAAAAAATGTACAAAACCTATCAGATATATTGGCAAAAATCAATAAAAAGCCTTTTGATTAACTCAGAAATTTCTTTGGAACTTGGGACTAATTGTACTTGTGAGCTGAAATAAAACCTCTGAAAAGACTTTACTAATGAGGAGTTCCTTTTTCATTCGGCTTCCAGCATTAACAAAAGGCAAACAGCCTGTATTTATCAGGAAGCAGTCCGGGGCACCTCCCTTGAGTGAAGGTGGGAAGTGCCAGCTGAAACCAGCACAGCTCTGCTCAGCTGGCAAAGAGCTCTGTGCGAGGGCTGTGTTTGCGTGGCTCAGCATGAGGCTTCAGGCACCAGCAACATACCTCTTGTGTCACTGATGAAGAAACTCCTTGTGCTCACTGGGAGCTGCCTCTTCTGCCGTGACATGTTTGTGCAGGATGCTCGCAGTATCCGGAGCAGCACAAACCCCCAGCGCTGGGAAAGCTTCCTCACGGGATAGCTGCTGGTTCATAGGAACAGTGCCACTGCAGCTTTCCAGGCAGCTGGACTGGTGGTCCCTGGAGCTGAAAAATGAAACATGGAGGTTGCTAGAAGGTCTGAGAGCACTCATCTGAAAGAAGAGAGGAGGAAAAAAAAAGAGAGGACACACCTCTTGGTCCTGACAGCTTCAGTGTGTTCTTACATTCAGCAGCTGTAAAGAGAAACAACAACAATCATGTCAGCATTTTCCTGTCCTGCAACTGTACTTACGTCAGCAAGAGTTATTAGGCACTTTGAAGCCAGATGTTCTATGTATTGCCTGGATTTTATTTTTTCCTACAAAACCTTCCTTTTTCCAGTCTTCATTAATTCAGTCCGCTGGATTTCTTATTTGGTCATGCTCTAGCTCTTACTTTCCCTCCTTTTACTAGAGTCTCCCTTTATTCCCAGTCCTCCCTGTTTAATTATCTTTTCAATTTCCTGAAAAAAACAAGAAGTTAATACTTTTCCTGTGATACTTTATTCAACATCCCACTTCCACAGAATCATTTTACCAGAGAATTACTGAAAAACTGGGTATGAAATCAGTCCCATGTTCCTGGAGTATTCCTTTTATGAGTTATGTTCCATCTTTGAAAGAAGATAGAAATGTACCTTAAACATGAATTTTCCACATTAATTTCTGTTCTTCTTTATGTATGAACTTGTGTATAGGATGCTGAACCTTGAACTGAGTAGGCATGAAGCTCTTTGCATGTGGCAACTACCTCTTCTCTTACATGATTGGCTCAAAACACTTATTGATTTAGTCTTGCTTAGGCAGTAGCTCAGTCCAGTAAAATGAAGAATTTCAGCAGTTCATTAAAAAGCACTTCATATCAAGGCAATGACAGAAAGTCAGTAGATAGAAATACTACACTGCCTGATTAGACAATCAGAGACTCATTGTAAGGCAGATTGACACAGGCTGTGTTTTAGGATAAATGTGTAAGAGAAAGAAAAATGGACTTGCGGAAAGCAAAGGACAGGCAATTTGGGACTAAGGTCTGTCCCTAGAATACTGAGGTAGAAGCAAGACATTAGGCTGGTTTATTTATGGAGAAAAAACCAAACCCATCTTACTGTGGGCAAAATAGCTTTATTTTCTTTATAGGCCACAGTCTAAGAACTGACCCTCAAAACCAGTCTTGCATTTATCTGAAGTTGCAACATTTTCTTGAAGCTATTTTTTTTTTCTCTGAGCCAGGGAATTCTTAGTCAAGGATGCAAACTTGCAGTTACAGACAGAAATCTTTCAACTACATCCGTGTTCATCTTGTTGAATGTGAAACCAGAAAGCACCTCACTGCAAGCAGCCTACATTAGCTGCTGTAGGAGATGTGTCCTCTTCCTCATCTGCATTTAGTGCCCAGACAAGCTGTTTGCTATATCCTAAGTAGACACATAATCAACTGTAAAAAAACCAAGTGTACCACACATTTTGCATGCACAAATAATATTTATTTATTTATTTGTATAACCTGTCCAATCTTGCTGTGAAGCACAGCAGCAAGTTCCCCGGGGTTTTTTTTCTTTTTTTCTTTTTTTTCCCCTGCAACTCTTTATTAATCTCTTGGTTATACCTTGTCAAAACTGTTACTCCTTCTATGCAAATGAGCTGCAGTGCAGGTAAGACCTAACTATACATGGTACTCACAAGCCTGACTCTAATTGATAGACCTTGCAGAAGTAGTTCCATGACATTTTCCATATAGCCTACAGTATTTTTAAGATGACATTTCCCTGCTCTTGCCTGTGAAAGGACTGATTTGTTGTCTCAGTAATGCTAATGGGATCCGAGAAAAATGTCTGTATTTTGGGAAAGTAACATAGCCCCTTGTGACAGTGGTAAAGACCTTAAGCTGGCCCTTCCTGAATGACACTCTGCCTTTAAAATGCTCCCAAGAGCCTTTATGCATCAATCCAGTGGTCACTGAGTAGGAGAGAAAGCCTTTAGATGAGCCAGCAGGAGACTGCCTACATGAGAGCAGGCAATTTGTAAATATGGTCCATAAAAGATCACTGGAGCTTTTTCTAGCAATAAATGCAAGGCAGGATCTGCAGGCCAACAGTGCATTTCACCCATATTACCAACAATAAAAGTGAAGACTTGCTCACGACAGCTTAGACAAGGACTGTGTGTTGATATTTGAGTTTAAATACAGCTTTTGGGGCAAGGGACAGAAACTGCATTATTGGAGAGTGCAGGTGAGTTTGTCTAGAACAATTAAGGCTTATTGGTGCACTCAGGACCCTGACTGTCTGGGCTGAAGGAGTACAGTTTCAACAAGCATCATAGAGGAAATTGCAGACTCAGGAAAAAAATACTTACTTAAACCACAGGTAGCATCACACTGTGTCACTAGGATAACGCTGACTTTAAACAGAGAGCACCCATGGCCTCAAGATACTTTCTGCAGCAGAGAAAAGCCCACCAGGGTAGTAGTTAATGATTAGTGATCATAGTCACTTAGAATTCATGAATATCCCTGAAATGCTAGAGATTAGGTAGGTAGTTTCAAATTACTTTCCCTACCGAGTCCAGTACCCTGTGGTAGTAACGACCCAGAACAAG
>VZTJ01001849.1:14422-81183 GCA_013397795.1 Orthonyx spaldingii
GGGGGGGAGGAGGAGGAGTTTATTTCATGGCATTTCTAAGATTTGAGCGCGCAATGCTGTCATACCCCTGGTTCCGGTACGCGTGAGGGCTGAGCCGGAGGCGGCTGGGGCCGAACCGGCGCCTGGGGGTGCTCGGCCGGTTCCACTGGCCGGCAATACCAGCTCTGACCACCGGGCGGCGCTGTTCCGCCGCAGAACCGCCCCCGGAGCCCTGGGAAGAGGCGCCCCGAAACCTCCCGCCTTGGGTGACTTTACACCACAGACAGCTGCAGTTCCACGCTCTCCTGAAAGCGCCAGAGGAATGCTAGCCCTCCACATAGCATCTTTGCCCTGTATTCAAACTTCAGTGCAAGGAAAAAATTATTCCTTTTTCTCAAACACGTTCACTGGCTCTGTATTCCCCTGAGCTCTAGTTCAAAATTACACTCCCTATTCCATGTTCTTCTTCAATTCTTTTTCATACCTTTTTCCCAAATCTTAGTCCTCTCTGTTCACAGCCTGGACTCTAATACCTACAAACTGGGGGCGAGAGGCTGGAGGGCCCTGTGGAAAGAGATATGGGAGTTTGGGTTGATGGCAAGTGGAACATGAGTCAGCAGAGCCCTGGCAGCCAAAAGAGCCAGCTATGTCCAGGGGTGCATCAGGCACAGCATCGCCAGCCGGTCGAGGGAGGTGATTGTCCTGCTGTGCTCTGCGCTGATGTGACCTCACCTCAAGTTCTGTGTGCAGTTTTGGACACCACAATGTAAGAGGAACATCAGACTATTAGAGTGTGTCCAGAGAAAGGCGACCAAGATGATGGAAGGTGTCCAGAGCAAGAGGTCACTTGGTTTGTTCAGCTTAAAGAAGGCTGAGGAGTGACCTACAGCTTCCTCATGGGGTAAATAGAGTGGGAGGTGCTGATCTCCTCTCTCTGGTGACCAAAGACAGGACACAAGGAAATCAGACAGGACACAAGGAAATTTAGAATCGTTAAGGTTGGAAAAAACCCTTAAGATCTTCAAATCTCATCATAAACCCAACACTGCCAAGTCTGTCTCCAAGACATGTCCCTAATTGCCACATTTGCGCATCTTTTAAATGCCTTCAGGGACGGTGATTCATTCACTTTCCTGGACAGCCTGTTCTAGTGTTTGATAAGCTTTTTGGTGAACAAATCTTCCTTAATTTCCAATCTAAACCTGCCCTGGCACAACTCGAGGTTGTTTCCTCTTGCCCTGTTGCTTGTTACATGGAAAAATAGACTCACCTGCACCTGGCTACACCCTCCTTTCAGGGAGTTGTGAAGCGTGATATGGTCCCCCTGAGCCTCCTTTTCTCCAGGCTAAACACCCCCAGCTGCCTCAGCAGCTCCTCATAGGACTTGTGCTTCAGAACCTTCACCAGCTCCACTGCCCTCCTCTGGACACGCTCCAGCACCTCAATGTCTTTCTTGGAGTCTGGGGTCCAGAACTGAACACAGGATTCGAGGTGTGGCCTCAGCAGTGCCAAGGAGATAGGGGATGATCATTGCCCTGGTCCTGCTGGCCACACTATTGCTGATACAGGCCAAGATGCCATTGGCATTCTTGGCCACCTGGGCACACTAGTTCATATTCAGCCACACCCTCAGGTCCCTTTACACTGGGCCACATTCCTTTCACTCTGTTCCAAGCCTGTAACTCTGCATCTTGTGACCCAAGTGCAGGAATTCACACTCGGCCTTGTTAAACCTCTTAAAAGTGGCCTCAGCCTATAGATCCAGCCTGTCCAGACACCTCTGCAGAGCCCTTCTGCCCTCCAGCAGACCAACACACCCACCTAGCTTGATGTTTCCTGCAAACTGACTGAGGAGGCCTTTGATCCCCTTGTCCAGATCATCAATAAAGATATTAAACAGGACTGGCCCCAATACTGAGCTCTGGCAAACCCCACTACTGACCAGCTGCCACTTGCATGTAACTCCATTCACTACCACTTCCTGGGCCCAGCCATCCAGCCAGCTTTTAGCCCAGTGAAAAGTACACCTGTCCAAGTGATGAGCAGCCAGTTTCTCCTTGAGAATGTTGTGGGAAATGGTGCCAAAAGCTTTACTGAAGTCCAGGTAGAAGATAACACCCACAGCCTTTCCCCCATCCACTAGGCAGGTCATCCTGTCATGGAAGGAGATCAGGTTGGTCAAGCAGGACCTGCCTTTCCTAAATCCATGGTGGCTGGGCCGGATCCCCTGGTTGCCCTGCACATGCTGTGTGATGGCACCCAGGATGAGCTGTTCCTTGACCTTGTCCAGCACTGAGCCCAGCCTGACAGGTCTGTAGTTCTCTGGATACTCCTTCCAATCCTTCTTGTGGATGGACGTCACATTTGTCAATCTTCAGTCAACTGGGACCTCCCCGGTGATCCAGGTCCCTCAGGGGGATCCCATCTGGACCCAAAGTCCTGTGTGTATCTAAATGGTGCAGCAGGTCACTGAGCATTTCCATTGGATTATGGGGGCTGCATTCTGCTCCCTGCCCTTGTCTTGCCTCTGAGGGAGCTGGGTACCCGAAGAACAACTGGTCTTGCTATTAAGGACTGAGGCAAGAAAGGCCTATTATGTACCTTTCCCTCATCCTTTGCCACTATGTTTGCCCCTGCAGCACTCAATAAAGGGTGGAGATTCTCCTTAGCCCTCCATTTGTTGCTGATATATTTATAAGAACATTTTTATTGTCTTTTCATTCCACTGAAATTATATGAAGCTGTGTTAGGGAAAGTTTACATTGGACATTAGGAAAAATTCCTTCACTGAGAGCACGGTCAGTCAGCAGAACATGCTCCCCAGGGAAGTGGTCTTGGCCCCAAGCTTGTTGGAGTTCAAGGAGCACTTAGTCATATGGTTTAGATTTAGGCAGTCCTATGAGGAGCAGGGAGTTGGACTCAATGATCCTTATGGGTCCCTTCCAACTCAAGATATTCTGTGATTCTATAATTCTGTGATTCAGGGTGATAAGCAGGAGATCTGATGTGATTGTAATAGATTACTCCCAACACAATGAAGAGAAGCAGTTGTTCATTGCTTTTGTTACCTTCAAGGTGCTTACTCACCTTCTGCAGGTGTGCTGCCTAATGCATAGGGGGTTTACTCTTTTCATGTTACCCTCTGGCTAAACCTGTGTGATTTCACACCTCCACACCCTCAGTGTTTTCCAGATTTACTCAACAAGGGCATGTCAACAATTTCTGGAGGCATTTTCAGGTTTAGCTTCATATTCTTGCATAGTTTCTTAGCGATTTTCTTTCTTTCTTTTTGCAGCTTTATTTTTGGTGGGAAGAGAACAGTTTCATAACAGAGACTGCAACAGCAAGGGGTACTGAAAACACATCCCTGCTATGGGATACTCAGTTTCAAAGGCCTCATATTCTGGGGACTGGCATATGTCCACTTAAAACAAACATCAACTCTCTTGACTGTCCCTCCCCAACCTGCACACCCTTTGCCTTCTCATCCGTCTTCTAGCCGTAGCATTTAATCAGCTCCATAAAATCTCCTACATGTACACCAAAATTGTACATATAATTTTTGATGAATTAGTTTCAGACAGGTCAGGTCCTCGATCCAGATCACTGCACAAGTCTTTGCTGATAGCACTGTGAAGGTGATGAGGAAAGGGCAGAGAGAAAAAAAAAGTGTAAGGTTATCTGTCTCAGTAGAGGTTCATATTCTTGTGGGGTTGAAATGTCTGTGGGACTACAGCCTTAGAAGTAAATTCCCATTTTTCACTACAGTGCTTTTAAACTGTTTTCTATAAATATGTTGCCCCCTCTGGGTTCCTGAATATGCCAATCTTTGCATGGGAGATGGAATGAGAAATTAATTTTTCTGTTGAGATGTTTCCATATCTTACAAGTAATTAAGCATTCCTTGGGAAAGAAACTGGCACCCAGGCAACAGACTGAGACCCAGGAACTGCCAGGGTATGGACTGGTTCTGTTCATGAAACACTTTTTCTGCCAGGAGATGCATCCAGCCATTCATTCCCTTCTCTGAAAAACTCCTGAAATAATTACATTAAATGGAGTTTCATGCTAAACAAAATTGTTTTAACACTTCCCACGTTCTTTTTCTCTCAGAAAGAAAATAAATCATTTTATTCCCAACTAAATTTGTAGTTCTCCTTTCCTACTTGTATTTCAGCCAAGAGCTAAATGAAAAAGGCAGTCATTTATGTAACCCCTTGCTGCAAGTTTGAGCAGGCTCACAGACCTTTACTGATGGATCTGGACATAGGGTGGCACCAGTCACCATCTTTGGCAGCCAAAAAGAAAAAGCCTGTGGGTACCTTACGTTCTCTCACAGAACCTCAGCTCTATTCCTTTTGGCTTCCTGATGGTGTGGAGCCTTCACCTCTCTGCCTTTCAATGCCAGTAACTTAATGTCCTTATTTTTCTACTGGGCTTCCAAGAATAAGTTGTATGTTATGTGATCTTTTTAGCAGGGTGATTTTGCTTAAATCCCAGGGCACTTAGGAAGTGAAACTTCCCTTTCCATCTACGTAACTGTTGGTCCCTTTTTTTCCACTAGAGCATAAGCATGCAACTGCAAACAGAGCTTTTTTAAATCTTCTGCAGCTTTCTGGAGTCATTCTTCAGATGAGCAACAGTCACCTGAATCTAGCACAGATCTCCTTTAAGTATGGAATACTTCCAAACACTCTTACAGAAGCACTAGAACAGGAGGATAATTGTGGTTTATTTGAGTCCCTCTCCCTTCCAAGTCAAACAGACAATACTGGAAAAAAATACAGTGGTACTTTGTCTGTGCTATTCTAGCAGGAGTTTGCAGCTTCTGATTTTCACAAGCAGAAATTAGAAATTTCATGCTTGGTCAAGAACGGTAGTTGCAGCACACATCCAAAGGAAGTGAGTGAAGCTTGGGACATGGATCAACATGGATCAGCAGATAGACAAGGCTGATCTCAGGTGCTTTATAGAATACAGAGGAGATTGCAAAAGATACAAGTTTGCAACTTCAATACCTTTATAAAAGATATACCTATACATTCATACTTTCTAGGGCATTCACAAGACTTTTAATAACAACATATACAAGATAAATATACATCTCTCTCACTGCACATTTCTGTTCCTGGACCATGGCTGTAGAGCTGATGAACTTCACCTTTTCCCCCTTTGGCAGCTTCAGAAACCCTGTAGTGTCTCATGTTCCAGTAAGCAAAAAATTAATTTACAAGGTCTGGGCTTTCAGGTAAAACCTAGTAGCAGTATTGAACTTACACAGCTGGATTGCAGGTCTGCACAAAATTGACTAAATAGTGTCCAGTCCCAGCATGGAACCAGGCTCAGTGTAAAACCAGTCATGGATTCCCAGGCAGCCAGTTCTCTTTTTAAAGTTCCCCAAATCCTGGTCCACAGCATAAATGACTGTTTTTCGCTCTGGGTGTTAGCAGGATGAACACTGGCACTCCATCTGTGCGATGAGTGCGTTAGAACGCGCAGGTTGCATAGGTAGGATGCTGGAAAATGGATAGATAAACAGACATTTAGACTGTAGCTCCAGTGAACTGGCACAAGTCTAGCTGTTTCTTTGCCTTTGAGACTGTCATGAAGATTTGCAACTGGCCCGTGCCAACTGAGGAGAAAGGTTAGGATGCAAAGCATAGAATTACAATGGGCAAATGTTAATTCACGTGCATGAGGTGTCCCAGCCAAATTGAGGCAACCTGAATGTGGTTTTACACACAATTCTTACACCTTTCAAACATTCAGGTACTACATGATTTGACTAATCACTTACACCCACACTACTGATTATTAATAACAGTAAATCTCTGCAAAGCACCTGCATTTTTGTAGAATTCTTACTGCTTATCTGTTGATCCAGACATCCCTGGAGTCAGTCTTGCTATAATTACTTGCTATGATGCCAGAAGATGCTGGGAAGATGTGGTCTAGGATGCTGTTGTTATCTTGGTTGTCAAAGTCCATATTTCCAGGACTAGGTCATCCTTTAGTTTCTTTTACTTAATCAGGAACAATACAAACTTCAGTAAAATTTCACAACTTTGTGACAATACAGTGTATAATGTGAACTAATATATGTTAACAAAATTAATATACTGTCACACTATAAGGATTGGTTGATATAATAGTCAAGGAAGATAATTTTCATAAGAACTGATACACATACTTAATGAAAATAATAATTAAAAATATAGATGGGTAAACAGTCACCTAATGTAGATTGGGGTTTTTCTTTTCTCTGGCATTTATTTCCATTAAAGCTCATACGTAAAGCTCTAAACAGAAGTGAACGATGGCAAAGAAGGAACAAAGCAGAGAACAAGTTTGGTCTGTATGCAGAAGCACACTGCTTGTTTCAAGGGAGAACTGAGACCCAGAAGCCTTCTTGCTTGTAGAAGATCTCATTATTTGTGATAAAGACAAAAAAAAATAAATTAAAAAGTATGACTGAATGGTTGACAAGAGCCATTGTGGAGACTGTAAAGGTGCACAGTCTGGTTTTTCACACTCCATCTTGAGCTGCCCCTCAGTTCTTTGCACTTCTGTGCTACCCCAAATTATCTTCAGTTATCGCCTATGAATCTTCTGTAAGCTTCTCCTCTTTCTATGCCAGACTTGCTTAGGGAGAAAATACCTTTGTACTTCACCAAACACATTAACAAACAAAGCAACATGGGTTTGGATATAGGGTATCCAGAAGGATATTATAAGGTTTTAGTTTACTGATCTCTATGATTATTTTTCAAAAATCTGTGAAGGAAAATGTGCTATTTCAGACAGTTGCAGTGATAAATCTGCCCTTGAAAAAATCTTCTTGAAGATTTTATCCACTAAATAGTTCTGCTTCAAAACTGCTTGTCAAACATGTCCTCTCATGTATAAATAGTACCCTTCTTATTCTTTCCTCTGCCTGCTATTCTATTTGCTGTTCCCAGCTCCTCCCTTTCTTCTTCACATCCCTTTCTTTCCTTGTCTGTCTTTTATAGTCACTCTGTGTGTATCTTGCTTTCTCTACCTCTGTCTCCCACCTCTCTCACTCTTACCCTCCTTCTTCTCTCCTTTTTCTTTGAAACTCTATTCCCCTTGTCTTAGCCTCACCCCTCCCTTTTATCCTCCTCAGCTATTCTCTCACGGGTGGTTTTCTTCTCTTTGGTTTGTGTGGTCTGCCCTGCACATTCCAATTCTTTTCTCTTCAAGACCTAACACGTTTCACACAGTGAGGAGAGTATTTGAGAAATGAATTATGCTTTGCTGCTCTGACCATTGTTTTAATAACTGCAACTTTAAATATTATGATATCTGTTTGTGTATCTGGACATTTGAAACTCACTATTGTGTGGAATCATGTGTCTGTAAAATGAATGTATGTCTGTGTAATTTGGAGTACAGGATTGTTTTTATCAGTGTCTCCAAACTTTCTTGATCACGTACCCCTCTTGGTAAAAAGGCTTTAGCATATACCCCCGTTATACGTGTATTTACTTATTTATAAATTATGTACTACTGAAGTTCTAATATTTTCCTCCTGCACCCCAATGTGTTGCCTTGCATACCCTCTTGGGGTGCATGCACCCTACTTTGGAGATCACAGCTCTCTATCATGCCAGCCACACTGTTGCCCGAGATGGGCTGGTTTGGTCACATTTAAAATTACCCTGAGGATCTGATCCATCCGTGGTAATTTGGGATTGGGAGCTTTTTCTTCTCTGGTTCTGTCATGTCGGCTGTGATTGTTTATATATTGAGAGGGCTGAGTTTTTCTGGTAGGGTGTGGTAATTTGCCTAGCAGAGGGAGATTTCAGAGACCGGATTTTTTTTTTTTTTTTTTTAAGATACAAATCCTGCAGCATTGCAAAATGCTGCAGCATTGAAGAAAGAACATTTAAATGCTGATGTAAAAATTAATCCCTCATAAAAGATTGACTGTCAGCTCGCCTTTCACCAGGTGAGGTTTTAAAGAGGGTTTGGATGCTGCATGTGCACGTGTGCACAGGAACTTTTCCCAGACTTCCCCATTCAGTGTAGCAGTTCGCTCATGCTTGGCTTTCATTCCACAAGAAGGAGGAGGAGGAGGTTTTGGGGGGAATATTCCGTTACCATAAAGGGGAGGAAGTGTTTCTGCAGCTATTGAACAAAGCAGCTAGTTAACCTCTTTCCCGACCCCAGTGCAATGGTACAGTCCCACTGCTCCTTTCTAGGGGCCAGATGCTCCTCATAGTAGTAAAACGAGGAAGAAAGAAAAACATATGTGCAAAAAATTTACTACCCAACTGAGTAAGGACCAGATTCCAGGAGGAGCTGAATACCTGCAATTTCTCCTAAAGTAAATTTCTTTTAGAATCAGATGGGGGGGAGGGAGAGGGAGGGAAGCTGGAAGGAAAGAGGTCTGTTGTAATTGGTGTCTAGAAACCCCCACAGAGAGGATTAAGAAAGAAACTATGCTGTCTGGAAAGAAGTAGGTATTTGTGTTACTCTGCATATATACAGAACTGCTAGAAAAGGCTGTGCTCTGTGGAAACTAGTCCTAGCTTTTTGAACACTGAGATGTGTCACTGTCTGCTGATGGCACTTCTTTTAAGCAGAACTTTATTCAATGTGCTTTTTCCTTTTTCCTCCAGTGTCTTATGTGGAAGGGAATCATGGTCACTTTGTATTGTATGTATTCTGAAGCTCATACTTCAAACCAAAGGAAATTACTTTGGCAGCAGAAGCCCAAAGTTCTGCTCTGTGTTATCACAGAAGTATTTATGCATTGTAAGGCACTGAGTTTTGATATCTTTTCCCTTCAGTCCTAATGCACGCTGTGTTTAGCTCACTGCACCCTCCCTCATTTTCTGCCGTTCATCTGTGTAACTCACTGAATGGTAGGAATGAGCAGAGGGTTATGCTGTATGCCTCATCCTCTAGCATTTCTCTGTATTCAGCCCAGTGACATTTGCAGAATGAGTAGGTAGAGTCTTGTTCTTGCTCTAGCAGGAAACAGGAGACACCCAGAAAAATTCTTCAAGAAAGAGGCGTCCAGTCCTTTGTTTCCACAAGCTGAGGTTCTCCTTTGGAAGAACTGAGGAACCCTGTTTGATTCACCCTGACAATCGAGGTTTTTCAATACCTAGAATCAAGGAAGCACCTAGCCTCTGTGACATTTCACAGAATTACAGAAGGGGTCAGGTTGGAAGGGCCCACAGGAGGGGTCATCTGCTCAAGCAAGGCCATCCTATAGCACATGGCACAGGATTGTGTCCAGATGGTTCTCAAATGTTTCCAGTGAGGGAGACTCTGCAGCCTCCCTGGATAACCTATTCCAGTGCATGGTCACCTGCACAGTAAAGAAGTTCTTGCTCATATTCAGGTGGAACTTCCTGTGCATCCGTTTCTGCCTGCTGCTTTGTGTCCTAGCACTTGGCACCATCGAAAAGAGCCTGGCTCCATCCTCTTGTCACCCTCCCTGCAGATACTTATAGACACTGGTGAGGTTCCCTCTCAGATATCTCTTCTAGAGGCTAAACAGGCCCGGCTGCCTCAGCCTTTCCTCATAAGAAAGGTGCTTCAGTATGTTAATAATCTTCATAGCCCCCCACTGGATCTGCTTCAGCAACTCCATGTCTCTCGGACTGAGGAGCCCAGAATTGGACACAGCGTTCCAGAGGTGCCTCACCAGGACTGAGCAGAGGGGAAGCATTTGGAGGTGGAGTACAAGTAAGCACAGATGCACTAACTTGAGGCTGGGTTATGCAGAACAACGGGAGACGCCACACAGTAACACGGATTTCCATAATGTCGAGAGAAACTGACCAAGGTTCAGTCCTGTACAGCCAGACTGTCGTTCCTGACCTGAACCTGGCAGGGGCAGGGGCTTGGGCAGAGGCTTGGGCAGGCACAGCTGCAGCCACGCTCGGGATCCCCTGAGCGCGGGCGGCGAGGGAAGACCCTTTAGGAAAATCCCCCTCGGGGAGAGGCTGGGTGGGGGACGCGGGAGGGGGGCCGGCAGCACAGCCTGGGATCGCGGAGGGAAGCCGGTGCCGCCCAGCGACCCGCCCAGCGGAGCGGCTCCGGGGGGAGACTGCCCGCGGCCGGGGGAGCCGGCGGGGTGCGCGGCACGGAGGGTGGCGATGGCCGCGGAAGTGACAGCAGTGGCTGCAGCCGCCGCGGAGTGCGGGATCTCGCAGCGCCCCCGCCCCCATTTGCCGTCGCTGGGCCTCTGCGAAGGAAAGCAGGTCGGGGGGGCGGAGAGAGAATGGAGGAGGGGCACGGCGAGGAAGGGAGAGAGGGAGGGGGGAGAGAAAGCGAGAGAGAGAGAGAGGAGCTCGGAGAAAGGGACAAGGCAGATCCTGGGAAGCGAGAGGAAGAGAGAGTCCTGCAGGAGGGGGTACCTGGGCGGGGAGAGGATATTCCCAGTGAAGGGCCTGGAGGGGAGCGGAAGGATCGGGACTGCTCACGAGCATCCGACTTGTTGAAAGACGTCGAGCGAGAGCCAGAGGCTGTGCCCGGGGCCGGGGGACAAAGCGGCGGCAGGCGCGGAGCGAGAGGGAGCCGGTGCTGGCCCGCCGGGATGGTGCAACTCGCGCGGTGAAAATGGTCTTTGTCCAACTTTTCTGATGCCGGGAGGCCGGGCGGCACGGCTCTAGCGGGAAGGGCTCCTGCGGACACTGCTCGAGTAATGCTGGGAAGTGGAGGGGGTGTTGCTGGAGTCCTGCACAAGGTACTGTGGCGGGCGGGCGAGTACGGGCATTGTGAGTCCGACCGGAGCGCTCGGAGCGAGCGGGACGTGATCGCGGGTACCCGCGGGGCTCTGCCGTCCGGGGGAGAGGGGCACGGAACAAACGGGGACTACTTCGAAAGGGGTTAAAACTCCTCAGGTCCTGTTTTTTTTCCTCCTTTCCCGGTGTGTTCCGTTCAAAGGCTGCGTTACCGGGACCCTCCCCCGAGCGCACCTCTGCTGTCAGGTGGCGGCGGTGGGCGCGGGGAGGACAGATGTGGGGAATCGGGTCACGGCCTCTCCGCTCACGGAGATCACCGTGACACCCCGAGCCCTTCCACACAGCCAGGGTGCGTTTGGTCTGCTCCCTTGAGCGGTGTTTCCCCTCTCTCTCGCACCCTGAAGAGCCGTAGGGAAATGCTGCCTTTGAAGTCTCTGAAGTAGGGTTTGATGGATGCTGGCGTCGGTTCCCGATCCTCGTGGAACGACACAAGGGAGGCTGTGTGGCCTTGTCTGTGGGTAGGGTTGCTCAGCGCTCTTGTGGGGGACAGATGGCTGTATGAGTGCCTGTGGCAGAGAAAAGCCATGTTAGGCTATTTTTCAAGGAGATGATGCAAGTTACTACTAAAGCTAAATAAATCTGTGAATGTGGGAGGGGCTGTTGTGATGGGTAATTTTAATTCTGCCTTTTGTGGGATCCACTGAGATGATTTCACTTACTCTGAAGTTTCTTTTGCTGTTACCACACTCATTTGGTTGGGGAGGAGAGTGAGTATCACCTGCCTTTCCTACAAGTTCCAGAAATCAGAGAGTAAAGATGGGGAAACAAATCTCCCAAGGGGCATCCCTTACTAGCAGTGATACCGAGTCATGCAGATTCATGATGAAGTAGAGTGAGAGGGCAAATGGAAATAACAAAGTCAAGAGGAGTAGCTGCACCAGACACGTCTCTTACAGAGACAAATCTGTAGCCTCAGCTGGGATGAAGGAAGAGGCTTTCTTTTTCATTGTTGTATAGGTTCTAATCAGAAACATGGAACTGGATGTGGGTGCACCTCTTGTTTAGTCACAGCTCATGCACCTACACGTGCCCTAAGACATTAATACAAGATTTATTGGCTATTTTTAGGTATTTCTTCATTCCCGGTTTGAAATAATTCCATTGCTGGTGTTCCTTTGGGAGAAGGAAAGGAATATATAATCCACAATCTAATAATTCTTCTCTTTTGATGCTGTCGTATCTCACTGTAAAAAAAACAAAACAAAACTGTTTTTCTCTAGAAGTTCATTGCCTAAATTCAACACCTTGCACTACTTCAGTTTACTTTGCTAATATATTGGCAGGTTTCAGATAACTGCGCATAATTGCATCCTTTCCTTTACTGCCTTTTGCATGTATGCTCTCTTAGCCAAATTATGCATGTGCAATTTTTAATTCCTTGACTTGTGTGCCCCTCTAGCAACTAAACATATTTGCCTGTCTTCTGAGTTCTCTCCTGTTTGACATTCCTGCACTTGCACCGAGCTGCTCAGAATTGTTTGCATGGCCATGTGTTTTGATACTTGGAAATACCATCACTTCGGAGCACTGGAGATTGCATGAAGTAGGATAGCATCTCTTTCTAACTTAATCACCTAAACCCTACAGAAAGGCATGTTGTCTTGCATCGTTCTGAGGTTCTCAGCTCTTCCAAGCTGTTACCTGTGGCAAGAACAGCTTAGGTTGTGGTGACTTTTTGGAGGGGGTTGGGGAAGAGATGTCTATTCTCTTTTCTTTCACCCAGGGCTGCTACTGTCTTCGCCTTCTGTATTTTACTTGGAAGCTGACCAATGGCACAGTGTAAATCCTTTTTGGGGGGAAGGCAGCTGGTGGCTCCAAGGGGACAGCTGCTTATTCTCCAGCGTGCTCCCGTAGGCTGCCAGCAGATGTGTCTGACAAGGGAGCTGATCCCTTGGTCCATTGAGAATTGTCTTCTTTATGCCTGTACAAATTCACTGTGTGCATCCCTCTTTGTGCCCAGGTGCAGATGTCTTCCTCTTCTCCCCTCTGATATTGCCTGTGCCATATGCAGAGAATCATGTAAGAGATGAGTATATTTTCTCCCCCCTTATTTTGTGTGCCTTCATTAAGACAGTGTTGTTTTTTGGTCAACCCTCCTTAGAAGATTTATGTATTCTTTTCCTCTGGGTCAGGAATGTTCCTCTCTCCAGATCTGCTTTCCCCAAAACCTTAGTTTCCTTGTATTTCATTATCCATCAGCAGTCCCTGTACAGAGGGTTATCCTAAAGTCCCTACAGATTAATGCAGAGTACTTTTGGAGCACACTTAAGGTTGCACAATATATTTTTATTTTTCATTTCTGTGGCCATATTGCATATGGTTACTGCACACATAAACAATAGGAGGTGGAAGAAGTACAAATTGGTGTGTATGGTCAAACTAAAGCTTTACAATGTCATTTAGCCACCAAACAAGAAGGCAGTGTCTCCCAGAAAGGGTGCTGTAATGAAGAAGTGTTTATTAAGAATATTCCAGATTGGCTGGTTTTGGTCATAAACCTGTGATGATTTTTTTCAGAAAGCTTAAAGACTTATTTCTGTGAAAAGCTGATTAAAGGTTTAGGGGGAAACTGATGAGCCCCTATAATATTGTCATTATTTAGTCTTGTTTGTTGTTGTTTTTTTCCTTAAACCTGATTTAATATTATATTACTATTATATCTTAGTGTTTAAAAAAATAAAAACTTGATTTTGTTAGCAAGTTTTGTATCATCTTAGAGAAATACAGATAATGTACTTCTTCCAGCAACTGACTCCACACATTCAGCAGTTTTCCAACTCATTATGACCTTATACTTCAGCTTCTACCTGTTAAGTCTTGGGCTGTATATCACTCTTCTCTCCGTATTTGCTCTCTTTGGCAACCACGAAGTGTCATGGGCTTCAGGGATGTACACAAGTGTAACACAGGTGTATTTTGTAAATAATTCTGTAGATGTTGTACAACGGCAAACTAGCTCTCTTTCTCCAGTGCTGCCAACTGTGCTATGTAAACAGACCCCCAAAAGGATAAAAACTCCTTAATTGCTCATGTCAGCCACAGCAGTCAAATATGTGAGCAGCAAGTCTGAGTAAGAAAAAGCCATTTCATGTTGTCACTCTTCTCACACTTGATTTATACAAGGGGTTTTAAATTTAACAAAGAAGAACTACACTAGTACTTGCTTCTCAGAGGCATGTGTTGTGCTTTCAAGAAATACTCCTCTGCCACCAGAAATAGAACTTTTTTGGAAGCGTACTGTTAATATATGTTGTGTTTTAAAAAAATGCAATTAAAATGTGTGTACTTTTTGTAGATCCTGGCACATTGTTTTACACTGGAGGCTTTGTCTTGCCTCTTAAAAAGTCACCATGGAGCAAGCTGATGCTTCTGTGACAGAGGTCCTGCTTGAAGATTGTTGTTGAGACCACTTCTGACAAAAGCTCTTCTAGTCACTGGTTTCAATTTTCCATGCCTCCAGAGGCCCCTGTGCATTCTGCTACTCAGGCCTGCTTGTCAAGAAGATTTTTGTTCAAACGTTTCACATGCACACCCCCACTCCCATATGCACGCGCGTGTGCGCATGCTCGTGTGTGCACAGCTATGGGCAAAGAGCGGAAAAAAGGGCTGTCCTGGCAGTAGAGAAGATGCTGGATACTGTAAGAACACAGCCTATCCAGCCTGAAAACTATAGTCTTACATGTGAAAGCTGAATCCTTAAGGTCTTGATTCACCTTAGGATGGAAATTCTCGCCAGCCCAGACCTGCACATTGAAACATACATGACTTCATTTTGAGACAGGCTTTTTTTTTTCCTCTGTCTCCGTAAGCCTGCCAAGTAAATGATTCCTCTGCTGATTCTGCAGTTTCCAAGTGTAGTTTTTTGCTCTGTGCCATGTCTCTGGAAAATATCCAACGTGTCTAAGTCATGTAATTAAACCCTAGAAGCTAAAGACTGAGAACTACTGACTCTTTGTAACATATTTCTGTTTTAGCATACTGATGTTTCTTCAAGTTACTGTAAAGCTTTCAAAGCTCCCTAAATGACCTGATCTCTCTCCCACTTACTGCAAAACACTCACATGATATGAATCTGTTTGGCCCAGCTGACCACTTCAGAGGCAGTGTGTAGGATACAGACGCCTGTGTGGAAGCCCTTAGCATCAGGCTTACCACAGGTTCTCTCAGATCCTGAGGATGTCTACAAATGGAAGCTTGGCTCCTTGGCAGAAGTCTCTTATCTTCCTAACTATTCTCTAAGAGGAGGGGGGACAAGAGGGATGATATTGCAGAGATTTCTGGACAGGTTTTGAATAATTTCAGTTTGGAAATTCAAACTGGACTGTTTATAAGACTTTGAATTTCCAAATGTTAAGTTTTGCTCACAGCCGGGATCAATTTCATTCGAGTACACAGAATCTGGAATGCTTTCTGCACCACGAAGATGTTTAAAATTACTCCTTCTTGGGTTTGAGCCAGGAAGAAGCTGCTGGAAACACAGCTGGATTGGGATGCATGCCTGCAGTTGTCTCCCAGATGGTCCCTTCCCTTCCTAATGTCAGTAGGCTTTCAGCTGGTGCCAGCAGCAATGGGAATGCAAATATGTACTGACATTTTCACTTTTCAGTGAGTTTGCTAATCCCGTTTGGTGCATGTGTTGTCCATAAAGAGGCTGCCCTATCCGCAGTTACCACTGCCATCACTGTGGTATCGGGAATGGAGTAGTTCTGTCGAGGAATGTTTGTTTCATTGCTAGTGCAGCGAAGATCTTAGTGGTCCTCTCCTCTTCCAGTATCTAAGCATGTTAGAAGTACATAAAGATTCACATAAAGTACCACATGATGTGAGAACAAATTCTGGTGACTTGACTATAAATCAGCAGTCTGTTAAAATCTAGGGTATAGATAGAGGCTTGACAGACGGAATTTTCTTAGTTTGCACGTGCCTTGTTCTGCTGGGACATGTACGTGGAGTCAGGTGCTGAAGAGTAATTAGTCTTCATTTTGAGCCTTACTGTAGCTACGTTTTCGCTTGGGGCCCCAGGCTGAGCACCAGAAAGACATTTGGTGAAATAACGTAATGGGAATGATGCATGACTTGTGCTCCTTGTTTCAGTCAAAAGTCCTCTTAACTCTGACTGCAAGAATAGTGTTGACAGTGTGTTTCTCAAGGATAATTTTACCAGTCTTGAATTGGAAGTGGGTCTGGATGGTCTCAGCTGCAGGTTCTTGCAAGAACTAAGGATGTCTTCAGGTAGAAGATGGACGGCCATGAAAGCAGGGCCAGAGAAGGCCAGGAAGAGGGCTTAGGCACTTATGAAGACAGGCTGAGAAAGCTGGGATTGTTCAGATCAGAGAAGAGAAGACTCTGGAGAGACATTACTATGGCTTTCCAGTACCTAAAGGGGATACAAGAGAAATGGAGAGGGACTTTTGACAAGGGCACGTAAGCAATAGGACATCTGGAAAAGACTTTAAATTGATGGCGGATTGGTTTAGAGGAAGAATTCTTTACTAAGAGAGTGGTGAGACACTGAAACAGGTTGCCCAGAGAAGCGGTGGATGCCTCATCCCTGGAGGTGTTCAAGGCCAGACTGAATGGGGCTTGGAGCAAACTGGTCTAGTGGAAGGTGTTCCTGCCCATGGCAGGGGGATCAGAACTAGATGATCTTTAAGGTCCCCTCCAACCCAAACCATTCTGTGATTCTGTGAAATCAAATTAGTGACTATATCCCTGTTACCTGAAAAGAATAGCTTAAAGAATTGTCTCCTGAATAGATTTTTTTTATTATGTCTAATGGGTTACCCCCAAAAAAGTATGTGTGATGACAGAGTGTATGGAAAACAAATCAGTCTTTGGAAACAGAATAAGAAATGTTTAAAAGAATTGAGCTGAAACAAATCTTACTCTGTCCGATAAATTAACACCTACTGGACAGCCCTAACTGAAAGGATCAGAATAGACTCGTTGAATAGTCATACATTTCCTGCTTCTCTTGGCTGATAGTCTGTATCAGCCCACTGTATTTAACAGTGTTGTAAAGAGTTGTGTGTACAGAAATCAGAGTGGGAAGGGGGAGCTTCTGTCCTAAACCCTCAGAAAGTTCTTTTAAAATCAGGTTTTAGATGATTTTTTTAAAAAACAAAAAAGGCTTAGCTTCCCCCTCCTCCACCCAGATCATAGCAGATCAGTCTGGCATTTTCTACTTTTTTTTCTTTTATGCCTCTGAACCTGTGGTGTTGAAGTTGGACAGTCCCTGACTTCATGGCACTAATGCCAATGCACACAGACTATTTGTGTTTGACTGTGTGAACTTCTCTGCCACAGCACTGATGAACTGGGAGCTCAGTGAAGAGCAATATAAGTGGTTAGGTGACTACAGGGAATTTTTTAAATGCTATTAAAAAGAACTAGCTTACTGATGAGTGAAAAGGGTTTGCTGTGGAGTAGCCAGAGTACCTGTGAGACTGTTGACAGGATCCTAGTCAATGTCCTGGCCAAGGTAAAAGGACTGGCTCAAATTGCCCAAAGCAGATGGGTTTGAGTTCAGTATTAAGGTGTGGTTTCTTCCAGCAAAGGTCCATGTAGATTGTATAAAGTCATGGAAGCCCTATTGCTGATGACATTTAGAAATATGACTAGGCAAGCTTAAAGAAATATACAGACAAAAATCCTGCAGTTGACTGGGGACTGTAGGCCAGATGTTGTCCAAATAAAGGTGCCCATCCCCCTTGTTTCATTTCTGTTATTATAGTCTCACCAACACCTGGGGGATGGACTACCTTCCTGATAGAAAATGTATCTTGGATCTGCTCTGTTGCGACCAAGACTGCTTGATATCCAAGGAAAGGAAGTGGTGTATTGTACTCACTTCATTTTATATGTAATCCTTTGGTTTTGAGGTTGAACGTGGATGTAACAAGAGCAGTGAGCCCCAGCATCCACACTGAAATATAAATAAGCCTTTGAGACACTGAGGAGGCAGGATGAACTCTGAGATTTATGTGTTGTTGCTTTCATCTCTGGCATGAAAAATAATACAAACATGCATTAGAAAGAGATGCTATGAGCCTGAAATATCTTTCTACCGTAACCTGCTTGGCCTTCCCTTTTCCTCTTAAGACTATTTCTGTTCTGCTGAAGTATTAGTGGCACATAATGTTCCCATTTCCTGAGGGTGGAAACATCGAACTGGAAATGCAGGATGGAGGAGGAGGGAAGGACCTGAGAATGAAATTGGCTGCTCTTCAGGCTCTGCCAGTGGCAAGTTCAAATTTTTGGTGGAGCTCTCTAACCCGCTTTTGCTATACATGGGCTCCTTGTGATGCTTCACTGAACTCAGGTAATTGTTCCAAGCAGTCATTCCCATTCAGATCATCTCTTCTTTGCAGCCTTCATCTGACTTCTTTTCTTCAAGCTACCATTTCTGCTTCATTTCTGTCTCGATTGCCTTGTAGATGAGAGCCAATTTTGGACAACCCGATTCCCAAAATCAAAGTGAAAACTTAATTGGCGCGTTGAACCAGCATGAATAATTAGTGTTGTCCTCTAAATAAATATCTAGATGTTGACAAAAGTTAAACTGAAAGACCAAGTGGGATGTTTCTGAAGTTCAACAGGACTCCTGTGGTGTCTGTTCTTGTTGCTCAGTTCAGTCATTTTAACAATGAGACCAAGGCACTAAGAGGAAGGGCAGCTGAGTCTGAATGAATATTATGGATTTTGAGACTGGAACTGAAGACAGCAAAACTGGAGAAAGTTTCTGTTTTCTCAAAGTCTTTCCAGAATAACTTCTAGGTCTCATAGTTCCTTTCTCTGTTGTTCTTGAGAGATTGCTGCCAAGGTAGCTCCCCTAATTGCCTGTTACTGCACAGTGAAGTAACACCTCCTGAAAAAATGGTTGTAGACAGACTGTAGTGAGTGTTGGTGTGTAGTTCTCAAAATATGACCAGTGTAGTGCACGGTTGTTTTGTAGTGTTTAATACCTAATGTGCATGTGACACTCAAACTAATGGTAGAACAGACAGAATTCCCATCCAGGCAAACAGTGATCATAAAAGAATGAAAACTGTGTGGTAGAGCTCTTCTCTGAGCCATTTTCTCCCTCCCTCATAGCTTCCTAGTTTTGTGCATATATTTCCACATCAAACGCTCTAATTTACATGCTGGAGCTAAAGCTTGTATATTGTACAGCCTGTTGGTGCAGTCAGCAAAACATAAGGGAATCAGCTGGACTGAAGATAATTTTTTATTCCCACTACCATTCGGGGCATATGTTATATTGCGGGCCTCTGTTGGGGCAACCTTGTAAACTCAAAAACTGGTATTTACAATTTTATGGGGGTATAACTAGGCTGAAGCTACTTGGTAATCATTGCATGGAGTGAAGCTGGAAGAGTAGGTTTGGACAGCAAGGTCAAGGCAGTGAACAAGTCAGTGAAGTGATCATGCTTCAGTGCTTTTCTGCATCATTGTTGTTTTACAAAGAAGCACTCCTGCTTCTCTTAATAGGAATAAAAACAGTGATGATAAATAATGCTAGTAATTAGTTTTAAAAGTAGCCTCTATCTGCAAATGCATGAAGCCAACAATTTGTGAACCAAGCTCTATGACAGCCCAAGGCTGTGAAACTGATTAAAATGGAAAAAAGTAGTTTTAATTAACCCTTAAATTATGAAGCACATTCTCTGAAAACCCAAGCTGCCTCACTGAAGCCAGAAAGGAGGTTAATAAAAAGAGCTGCACTTAAATTAAGATGCTTTAATATTGTTAGTTCTTTCTGTAATCTGTTTTGAAATGACAGTTTCTCTCATGGAATGAAAGGCAATTTCAAAATGATGGGAATTCCCATAGAAGAGGAACATTATCTTTTAACTGGCTGTCAGTGCTGCCACTGTAGCTCAATAGACAACATAACCTTGGATACTGTGAATAAGAATAACATGCATTTTCTGCTTATGCTAAATATTTCTTACTGTAAAACCCTCATGAAGTCAAACGCAAAATTAGAGATGAAGACAGTAAGCATATTTTTGCAAAAAATGAAATTCTTTACTGCAGCTGAAGAAAATATTAATCCTTACTAAAGGATTTTGCCAACTGGTCCACAATGAACAGTTTAAGAAAAGTATTTTCAGCTTGTTCTTTTTTTTCCTTCCATTGTATCTTTTGAGTGTTTGTGCATACATCTTGGTTCATATATTTCTAGACATGCCATGTAAGGCTACATTCTTAAGTTACAATGGGAAAGAGCATTAGTATAAAACATCCCTTTTTTTAGACTTATTCATCTCTTAGTTTTGCAAGCCACTCTCACTTTTTCTCCTTACTCAACCCTTCAGGCCCCTGATTTCTTTTCCAGCTTCCTGAGAGTGCCTTTCAGGCTGTTTTGCAGGTCAGTGTTTGGGTTGTCTGTGCAGATTTGTAGATGCATTTGCAAGACTTGGTCAGCAAATGTCAAGGTTATTTTTCTGATTTGTGGCATTTCTTGTCTGGCCATTGCAAACATTGTGCTTGGCTTCTTTATCACTTTTCACCCATCAGCAATCAGAATTTGGTATATAATAACTTTAATTTCACTTGAAAAAAAGAGCAGGATCAGCACTGCTGAGTAGATGAGAACATGAGTTTAGGGACATTCTCTTTACGTCACTGTCATGGTTTAACCCCAGCTGGCAACTAAGCAGCACACAGCTGCTCGCTTACCCCCTCAGTGGGATGGGAAGGAGAATTGGAAAAATGTGAAAGACATGGATTGAGATAGAAACAGTAAGAACAGTTTAATAATTGAAATAAAATAGTAACAAAATAATGGTGATGGTGGCGATGATGATGATGATGATGATGATGATGATGATGATGATGATGATGATGATGATGATGGGAAGGAAAGGCAAGGAAAGGCAAGGGGNATCCTGCAGTATAAAGTTAAAAACTGTTGGAAAGGGAAAGGGAAAGGGAGAGGGAAAGGGAAAGGGAGAGGGAAAGGGAAAGGGCAGGAGAAGCACAGAAAAAGCACAGAAAAGTGAGTGATGCACAGTACACTTGCTCACCACCCACTGATGGATGCCCAGCACATCCCTGACCAGAGATCAACAGATCCTGGCCACCTCCCCTCTGTTTATGTACTGAGCATGACATTCTATAGTATGGAATATCTCTTCAGCTAGTTTGGGTCAGCTGTTCCCAGCCATGCTTCCTCCCAGTTTCTTGTCCATATCCTCACTGGCAGAGCATGGGAAATTGAAAAGTTCTTGATTTAGAGTAAGCTCTACTTAGCAACAACTAAAACATCTGTGCTATTAAGAATATTCTCATACTGAATCCAAAACACAGCACTGTGCCAGCTTCGAAGAAGAAATTTAACTCTATCCCAGCCAAAATCAGGACAATAACACATCCCTTGTTTAATAACCATTTGTGAAAGTGTTTCATTTCCCTTCCCTTTTTAAATGCTGAAATAGCATGTGTCTTTTTTCTTGTTGTTTTCAAATATCTTCTATCATAAAATTTCAGTGAATTTTGGGGTGTTTGTTTAAACTTAGTTATTTCCTGTTGTATCAGAGAAGGAAATGTCAATTTTCAAAGAATTTTTACTACCACAGATTATTTTCACCCAGAAGTTAATAATGTGGTGATCTTCAGTGATACTTAAGTCTTGTACTCTAAACTTAAAATTCTGTGTGCAGAGTTTTGGAAATGCAACATTTTACCCAGTACTTGGCAAAGGTTTGTTGCTGTGCCCTAGAGTTCGGGAATGGAATATTTTTTTCTTCACTGAAGCCTTATATTTCCCTGTTGTACAGATGGAAGTATAATTGTCAAAGATAAATCATACTTGAAGCTGATAACATCATGTTTATTTCCACATAGATAAAGGTGCAAGGATTTGTGCACAGTTGTACTGAGAGAAGTATCCTGAGAAACTGGAGTAAAATCAATAACAGGGCAGTGAAACCATACCCTGTGGGCACAGTTGTCATCTTCTCTTTCCATCAAGGAAGAGAAATGTGATGGACAGCTGCTAATTCTTTTTCTCCCTGTTTGTGCAGTCTCCTTTATTTACTGTATGAAAATTCAAAGGGAGTAATTTTTGTATCACTTCAATTCCTGTTATATTTTAGGAGAGTTTCTATCAGGCAAGTGAGGGATAACATATACAACAATTAATTTCTTCACATTCTTCATTCTATAATGCTGTTAATATTCTTGAGCTGTGATTTTGCTCCCAGGTGTTAATGTTAGAAACGTGGGTATAATCACCAATGTTTCTTTGAAAACTACACAAATCACTATAAAAATTGTTGGTGAAGTCAAATCTTGTGAGGTGGGAAGAGTGTTTTTTCAGGAACTTAATTGTGTTTGATATGTATGTGATTCAAGCACCTAATAGGTGGAAGAAAGAATGTGTAACTAGAATGTTTTTTAAAATTGCTTTAGTTTCAAGAGATCAGTGTCCATCTTTGTCAGGCATAGCAAAACACGATGCGGAGGCATTGAGAGAGTCTGCAGAAACACAGGGCAGCTGTGAGTGAATTTTTCTTAGGGAGAAAGACTGGAGTCACAAGTTAAGCTGTGAGGCTGCTCTAGCCAAGTATGTGTCATGGCATAGAAGACAGATTTAAAGGAAAGCACTATAGTCATCTGAGGAGATGTTAACGTGACCGCCTGTGTGGGTTGGGAGATCGCACAGAGGCTCAGAATCTCCCCAAATACCTTTGGGCTGCACCTAGGGAGTCATCTGGAGGGAGCTGTTCAACTGTCCATAGCTCCATTTTTTAATTAGTGCAGATCTGAGTTACCTGGTGAAGATGATTCAGCTCAGTCCAGTGACTGTAGAGGTCATTTGAGTGATTATGCTTCTAATTTGGGCATCCAATTCAAGCCTCAAGGGTTTAATAAAAATTCACGAAAATAAGCATCTCTTTCTTTCCTTTAAGATCTATGGAAGTTCTTCATTTAGATCCCACTGGGAAATGTATAATCAGAGCATGGAAGATCAGCTCCAAGACTCCTGATGTTTCCATGGTAAACAAGGAAATAAATGCCTTTCTTTGGAGAACATTCACAATCAGCTTTTGGATTGTCATTGTAAACTTAAGGGATCCCAAGGGACAGAGACACAACGCTATCTAGATAATCCGTAGGAAGAAAATGATCAAGCCAGCTAGAAGAAATATTTTATGAAGTATGCTCTTGAGGAAGAATTCCTTTAAACTTAGTTATACATTTCATCTAGAACATTTCTCTCAAAATTAAATGAATAAACTGAACAGACCGTAAAAAATCGACAAGGCTTTTTTCAACAAATCCCACTCTCCTCTCAGATATTGTCAAAGTATTTTGGAGTCATTAAAAATAATCTCAATTAGTAACAGGATAAAAAGATACACAGCAGCTGTCAAAATGATCTATTTATTTCATCAATCATTTTTCTGTGGTGCTTTATGCGCCCCAGTAATAGAATTTTTTGAAGAAAACACATTAACTTCATTATATTGAAACTCTGAGCGATAAATTATGTGTTGCTCTCCCCCCATTCACTTCCTGTTTGGGGCGTAGAAAGACTTCTATGAATAGCAGTTATTGTAATTATTGTCTAAGAAAGAAGGTAGGCAGTATTATGTCATGCTCAGAGTGTTGGACAGGCACTGAGTGACAGCTTTTCACAACAGCATTGTGAGATTTATCCCAGCGAGATGCACGACCACTGCTGCAAGGGCATCCCAGTGGCAAAGGAGCAATTATAGTAGGACAGGACTGGGGGCACCAAAGGAGGGAGGGAGGCCTTTTGCTTGATGTGTAGCGCTATCATGATTCTCTGTTTATCATGAATGAGAAGTATTAATTCCACTTTTTGTACTCTGCCTAAATGTGGTGAATCAGTGTGCAGCACAAATTAATTGGAATAGTAGTTTATTGACTCTCCCAGATGTTGTGCTCATTTATCTTTTTAATGATTCTTGCTGAGAGATAATATTAAGCTGATATGAGTCACAGTGCAAAATGTGCAGGAGGAGGAAAGACTCTGCTTGCAAAGGTACAGCATTTTCTCTACCCTGAAGTATTTTTGAGGTGCATTTATTTTGCATCTAGATCCTTTGTGTGAGGAAGAGGTATGACAAATACAGGGAAAATCTGTGGAATCGAGTATAGCAGAGGGAAGTTATACCCATATAATGATTTCTACTGTGAAATAAGCCTAGAAGAGTCAGTTAACAATGAACGAGGAAGAAGCATTGTTCCAATGGGAGGAAACAAGATGATTTGGAAAAGTTCTTGGAACAGATAAGAAGAATTGAAAGCATAAAAAATTTGGCACTGGTACGATTTCAGCTTCTATTAGTAGAACAATTTAAAATACGTAAAAATACTTTGTTGCAGGAGAATAGATATCTTTCCAAATCTGTTATAAGTTCAAAACAGGGATTGGATGAATTCCTAAAGAGATACTAAAGGGAATGAATTGGGGGATATTCTCTAGTAACCTTTGTCTTATATTTGTGAATACTGGGGGAAGAGTAGGGAAGTGGATCACACAGAGGCCAGGCTTGCAAGCCGTCTCCACACAGCACCTCTTCCTGGCACTGGAGACACAGAGAAAACTAGGCTTAGGTGGACATTGATCTGCTTCTGCATTTTCTTGTGTTTTGAAACGCAGAACTCAAAGAAACAACTGCACTTCATTAATGGAGAGTAAGAACCTGTCAGGCCCTCATCTTTTCTCCAGAAGGCTTGTGCAGTACTTGAACAATGCTAACCTTTTTCGTAATCCTGCATGCATGCCTGAATTCCTCCCATGGAAGACAGACAGATGCATGGTTCAGATGAATGTTTAATGCTATTTGATGTCAGGTTCAGCAGGTGGTATCAGTCAGAGGGAAATAGGGTCACTGTGCATTACTTTCTGATCTGTGACTACGTATTGTCTGTGTAGTAAGCTAGACCATGCTTCAGTGAAGGTCTGAAGTCTGTCTAAAGTTTTACGGTTAGAGTCAAAAGGCTGAGAAGACAAGGGGGTTTGTTCAAAGCTTAGGTCCAGAAGAACATGTGGCCAGACCAGAATTAACACAGTTTATTTAGTTGTCACTGTTCTTGATCAGTCTCAGAGTGCCATGCAAATCCCAGGAGAAAAAAAAGCAGTCCATTCTAAGGAGACCCCTCTTAGGTTTGTCATGTGCATGACCACCTCCCTCAAGGCTCCAGACATATACCATTGGGATACTCTAAAATAAGTGACTATACAAACCTAGGAGCAAACCTGCTTCCTTTCTAATAAAAACACATGCACTGATGGAAGGGAATTTTCAATTAATGCTGACCTGTTTAGCAGCGCTGGTGCCCTATGCCTCTTCAGGTGTCATCACTGACAGTGCTTGAACTTTGAGGGAATCCTTTATTTGCATAAAGAAGCTGCTGCAAAGGTACTGACTACATGAAATACTTTGCCACAGCTTAGATACAGCATGAGCACACAGCAGCCCTCTTTGTGACAGAAATCTCACAAGCATAGAACTGTACTGTCAGTTGTTTTAGCACATGTGGGAGCACTATCACTATCTCTTCTGTAGCACTGAGCATCATTTGCCTGGAGATGGTACTGAAGTGTTCCCACTTCAAGATTGAGTTCAGAAAAAGTGAGAAATTACAGCACTGGTCCTGCCTGGTGAGAATAAACAGGGTTTAAACAGTGCCAGTCAAGCCAGGCATGCTGTTTCACATTCAAGGCTTTCCAGCTGAAAGGGTTCATGTTTTCAGTCTTGGGTAGAAGAAGCTTTGAGGTGCTTGGCAAGAGCTGACTCTCTTCTGTTGAGATGGATAACAGAAGAGAGCAAAGGAGATTCTGACTATATATAAGGAAGAAAAAATCCCCAGTAAAAAAACTTTTTAAATTACCCAGTTCAACACTGCTACAGATGCCCAAAAAAGCTGAGGAATCTCCATCCTTGGTGATGTTCAAAACTCGCCTTGACAAGCTTCCTGAAGAACTCTTGTCCCTTGCTGGTTGTTCAGCTAAGAAACTGGGATTCTTGAAAATACTGGTGGTGATTGTATTTATCACTCTAACTGGGATCTTGAACATAAATTTTGGTAATGCAGATACCACAGTGATGGTGCCAAAGTAAACAGTCATGGTAGCTTTGGTGAATAATGTAAGGAGATAATCCAGAAAATTCCATCTCCCATCTCTTGGAACTTGGTATTACAGTAAAAGTAATATGTGACTGGTCTTTTCTGGCTACCCTTTTCTGACTACTTGGGATCTTCAGTTTTATAGGGTTGAATCATTAAAAGACATTTGGATCCTCAGGAACTGTCACACTTTTCAGATGCTTTACAATTTTCAGGACTTTCAAGGAGATGGAGGTCATTCCACTAGCTAAGGAAATATATGCCTAAAAATGGGTTAAATCCTTTATGGGAAGGTTAGCATAAGAGGATTGACAGCTGGTACATGAGTAGCAAGTTCATGTACTTGGAGGGAAGAGAGGATGGGAAGGGGTATTTAAGGAAGTTTATTGAAGGATCCTGTGCACAGAAGATGTATTACTTTGCACTTGGATTTGGAGGAGAATGCGGAATAGTGGATTCCATAGTAAAGAGAATTAATCTTGCTGAAAGCAGTTTTGGAAGAAGTAACTAGCTGAGAAGGCCATGGAAAGGTGCTTGTGTGGACAAGAGAAGAGGGTGGTTTAAAAATTGGGATGGTTTGAGGTTTCTGTTTACGTAGTTTGGTGTAGGGTAGAAGTAGTAGGAGAACTGAAAAATGAAAGATGAGCGTCTTTGGGTGTAGTCAGATTCTGTACACATCAAGTGCTAGGGGGAAGGGCAGGGCAGTGGTTAGCAATTTAGGGGCTTGGTACTCTTTAATTCACAGAGGCTAGTGCTTCCCTCCTACTCTCTCTTAAATGCTTCCATAATGTTCTCTCTATCCTTCATTGTGGAGTAAGCATTTTTCACTGAGGTGTGGAAGAGGCAGAATAAAAATTTTTAATTTTATTTTTTTAATATACCTTTCTAAACTACTAAGTCACAATCAGCTTTTTGATTTTGCCACAGTTTATTTCAGGAAAAATAATTGCCAGTCTAATCCAGACAAAGGCTATATGATTCCTCTTGAATAGCAGTGTAACTTTGGTGGGATGCAGGATCAGCCAGGATAAGGCAAACAGATGTTGTAAGAAAGATGTACGGGTCAGGAGGGCAGCAGAACAACTGGTTTCCTTGCAGAAATTGTTCTGTATCTGATTTTGTGTATGAGGGGTTTTTTAACTATATCTGTTTTGTGGTAGTTTCAATGCTTTGGCTTGAGATCCAGCAGCCAAAACTTATTTGGGTTCTGTTTTCTGCTCTGCCACTCATAAGTTATGTGAAATGCGAAAATCTGAGCTCTGAGCTGTTTTCAAACATTCTGCAAATGAAGTCCCATTGACTGAAATGAAAGCATTCTTCAGTTTGTTTGACCCCTGTTTCTACATTTATTTGCCTTCAATATGAATGTTTAGAAGTCCCTATATTTAGGATTTTACTGGCCTAGTAAAAAACTTTTGAATATTATATTGTAGATTGACTGGCAGTACAAATGGTGAGTATTTATGTCTCCATGTAGAGGTGTCTTGCAGGCTTGATTTTGGTGTACCGGTCTTAGTTTTGGTGGCCCAGGTAGCAGTCTTCAGTCCCGTTCCAGGAGAACACTGCTGTGTGCCTGGATAGTTCTTTCTGTAAAGAAGGACTTTCTGACCATTCACCCTGAAATCTTCTCCTTTTTACAGTTGGATCCAGTGGTGTTTTTATTCTATGATATGTCATGTTTTATACATGCCTCATAAACTAATAAGCAGTACTTGTATTATATCCATCCTCACATTTAATCTTCATTTTTTCTCAGTTTCACTTAACGGATTTTATTTTTCTCTTTCCTCAAAAGTCACAAATCTAAGTTTTTGCCTCTTGCTGAGATCCCTTTAATTTCCTTACATTTTAGTGATGCCCAGAGTGCCTTTGGGTCATCTGCCTTGGATGCTCTAGGTTCTTACTGGGGGCAGCAGAAGGGAGAACTGTTTCATCCTGTCCAGTATTTCTCTCCCTCTCCAGTAAAGCAAATCTAATTGCACTCCACTGCCTTTTCGCCTACTCCCCAGGCTGCTTTTTTCTCTGCTATGCCAAGCTTGCTCAAATCCCCTATTGCAAGGTTTTCAGATAATTGCACTGAGGCTGCCCCTTTTAATTACAACTCTTCCCTCCCCTCTTTCAGCCAAGTTATTGAGCCATTTCTGTATATTGCCTGAGACATTTTTCCTTCTCCTTAGCTACGCTTCACTGTCCCACTGAAGACGTTGGAGTGTTTTCAATGCTCTACTCAAAGAGCACCTGAAGAAACAAAACATACTGGCTTTTTGCATGCAACCTACATATTACTGTGATATTTCTCTGGTGGGCTGAGAATTGGACAGATGGAGCTAGAATTACCTTGCTTAGCAAAATTGTTATGCTGTGTTGATCTAATGCAATGCTGGATTAGGCTACATGCTGCTCCCTTGCTGTAAGATAAGCCTTTATGTCAGGTTCTTAATGGTGGTGGTGGAGTTTTGTTTGGATTTTTTCCCACTTAAGATAATAAACTTGGACTTGTGTGCTTTTTCTGGCTGTAATGCAGGCTCCCTATTTGACCTTAAATATCACAACGTTTGCTTCCTCACGTACAACATATCAATGGGAAAAATAGTGTCCAACTTAGTAGTGTTGTGCAGTCATATGCTTAAAGGGACAAATGCCTGCATCTGAAATGCAGTTACAAGTGTGTCAGCTGTGCAGAATTGTGTTGGCAAAAACTCTCCTGTCATGGCTACTTTCCTGCAGAGCCCTGAAGAGGCAAAGTGTAAATTACAAGAGACAGAATTTGAAAAGCATACACGGAAAATGGAATGGACACCTTCCAAGAAACGTTGCCAGAGATGCAGAAAGGATCAGGACTTAAATATTAGTACACCCTATACTGTGGTAGAGATTAACGTTGATTTGGGAACCACACTGTGACTAATGCCATGAAAGTCTCAAAATCTGTGTGCGCTGGCAGTGCACAAAATACCTGTGACTGACTGAACTCTTGAGGGGTGGGTATATGTTAGATGCTGGGTCTGTGCTACTCCTTTTCACCCATATCTTGGAAGTAGTAAATGATGGAATGTATGTATAAAAACTGTCAGTTTTGTGTTAGTATGACCTGATTTCTGTTTCTACCTTCTCTTTTTTCTTAAACAGTATTTCTCTGTGAAGGCCTTTGTGCTTTGATTTGGGAAGATACTAAAATACTCCAAGAAATCTCTGACCATTTCAAGGGAGTGGTGTGTATTTGTTGAAGATGGTGATACTTAGAGAGAATCTTCATGGATTCTAATGCTGGCATCAGTGCAAGAAGAGTGTCGGGAATGGGTTGGCTCTGGATGGTCTTCTTCTTTCATCTAGTCGCCTCATTAGAAGGTAAGAATAGATGTTTTGCAACAACTTAACAAAGTTTTCTGCAGAGGTTAAAAAAAAAGTGTGCTCTCCAGTATGCTTATGTCCTAGTCCAGATATGCATTGAGCAGGTGTCTTTCTGTTTGATGGTTGATCACTGTCTCTTCAGATTTAAAAAGTTATTAGTATTGTTTCTGGTGGGAGAGGCAAACCCTCTTATGAAGGACCATTAGTGAACATTACTACTATCTATCTCAGAAGTGACTGCCTCAAAGAATAGATTTTTTTTTTTTCTGGGAATAAGCTCCTTGTTTATACTTTGTATATATTTGGTTCTTGTGTTCCTGTTCTTTCACCGTGTTTGCTTTGTGAAACGATCTCTGGAGGTTTATACTGTTCTAGAAGACAGCACCCAGTGGGCTGAAATCAAGACTCTTTGTCTCACCTCTGAGAAGCTTGCCTCAAATAACAGATATGGAGAAAATGCTTTGCATTAACAAGAAGAGGCAGTTCACATTCAGCCAGCAGAGAGAGAGAGAAGGGAGAGAATAGTGAAAGCAGGGTAGGGAAAAGTAGGCAGGGGAAAAGAGGTGCCAAGAAAATGGTGGAAGAAAGAATTAGATGATAGAAGGAGGGCGATGAGAGCAAGAGATAAGATGAGAGCTATGGAAGAGAGTTAGAGAAGGGCAGAGGTACTGTAAACAATCCCCTTGTTTGTTCCAAGCATATCCTTGCAGCTACATGTGCTCAATGAACTGTACTACTTTTTGATGAGTGTTCATCTCTTGCATTTCTGAAAGCCTCTGAAAAAGGAGAGGAGGGAGAGATGGAATCAAAGGGAAGCAAGGAAAGACCTAGAGGAAAGGAAAGGAGAATAGCATAAGATCTAATAAAAAGAGGAAAGCTTGTTAAAGCATCCATTCACTTAATAGGAGGGGAATGCAGTGTGTTTGGGAAGTTCAGAGACTAAAGAATTGATGTAAGGTTATAATACAAATTCTTAAATCTCTGAAATTCTGTGAATTACTGACTTTAAAATTGTATTACAAATTATTGTGTAATTCTTTGTGTAACTGCTAGACAAACTGAGATAGAAAAGGCAGGGGGGAAACATCAATTCTCTCTGCAAATATGAAGTAACTGAATGATGCCTGTATGAATGAACATTTTTTTAATTCCGTACTCACTCCTGAAAGTTTGTAGAGATAAAAGAGTTTAGATAGTACTGTGTGATGCAGCTTCACAGATCATATAGTTGAACTGCCTGGATTAAAATAGGACAGTAAAACTCTGCCTATGGAGATGAAACAGTAAAGGTTCATGAGCTGAGCTTCAACTCCCAATGCAGGGTCAGGGGAGTCAGCATCTTCATTGTGACTGTACTGCATGGTCCTAAGTGTGCACTCCAAAGCTGATTTGCATCTGAGAGGTAAGTATTTTTGTTGTGGTCAAAAGTCAAAGAAAAATTATATGGTAGGGGAGGAAAGTCTGATGATAACTATGTAGAAAGCTTTGCTTTAGTGCAGAGTTGTCCATAAGGAAGAAAAAAGGCCCATGGCTTGTTTGTTGACTCATTATTATATATAGCAGAAACTTGAAATTCAGGTTTCAGATTTAAGTTGAAAAATATAGGGAATATCCAGCGCGTTCTTTAGTTTTTTGTAGAGTTTCTTAGAAGTTTCAGATGGTGTTTAAAATACATTTCACTTCTAACTAAAGAGAATTGACTGAATGGGAAAATCAATCAATCAATCAAGGTAGCTTTTCTTCCTGGTGTTTCTCAGGCATTTAAGTTAGATTTAAAATCTGAATGTAAATCATGCTTTGTCTCAAACTAAATGGTGTTCAAACTTTTGTTTGAAATTTTCTAAACCTTAATGTTAATCATTAAGAAAAGAGGGAGAAGCTGTAGAGAGGGTAAGAGAAGTAGTCAAAATAGTCAAAAAATATAGGCATTATGAAAAGAGCAAACACTGCTTAGGCAGAATACCTCTCAGATATAAAGAAGGCAGCATGCTTTTACAGGACCTAATGGAACTTTAAACTCCTTCATGACTCAAAAGTAAAGAAGTTCTTGTAAGCAATTGAAAGTGGTTTTGTTGGTATTGGTTTTAATGCATAGAAAGGAAACATTAGGCCGAATTTATTCAATACAGCTCTACTGTTTGGACACACTGATTTCACTAGGAATGAGCATGTCTGTGCAAAGATTTCCAGACATGATTTTTACACTAAAAAAAAAAATCTGAATGGAAACCTGAGGGCAGACTTCTATGCAGTCAGAAGACATTTGTATACTTGTTATTTTAGCTTTATAAAAAGAAACACCATTGCACAAAAGTTTTCATTAAGATTACATTTCTCAGTGTTTATGGCTCTGCAAGAGTTTTTGAGGATTTTGGTTTGAGAGCATTATTTCTGAGCTACATGCTAGGTGAAGTAATGGATTTTTCCTTTTCCTCAAAGCCACATGAAGAAATACATTAATTTTATTTCTTTGAAAATCTATATGTATGTAATTGCACTTTATCACTGAATATTTAAGTTAACATTTTAGGTTGACCTTTCTGATTGTAAAAGTTAGTGAAGCATAGAATTTAAGAATGCTTGATGGGCTGCAGTCAAGACAGGTGGGAGCAAGTGATAACTTGTTAATGAAATAGCCCTTGCTAGGGCACTGAGATCAATTTTATGTGGAATATTGGTTTTGCTTTGATGGAGTTATAAATGTCTACAGCTGTAAACACAAGCAGAGTTCATTTTGCAGAACTCATTAAATATGTTCCAAAGGAATGATGTGTTCTGTGTGTGACTGCATTTATTTTACAACAAGCTGTCAAGCCTGCAGAATAGCTGGACAAACCTAAGTATCATCCAGAAATTCAAGACATAGAGAGAAGAATTCTTCTGCTTTGGTAAAACCTCTTTGCATTAAGAGTGTCTCCTTGGCAAAAGGGAATATGGAAGGAAAAGGTAGTGAGGTCAGACATCCTTCTGTCATTTTTCCCCTGTTTTTTCTACTAACTGATTGTTGTCTTGAGCTGTTGAAAATGATGTATTGATTGCTCAAATTGGTTTGCTTTTGACGTGGAGGAAAATACACTTTCCTCAGAGGGAATCTTCAGAGTGAAAAATACCAGTCTTTTGGTTTATTATATGCAGTTTAGTGTATACAAAGAAAGGTTTAAATTAGTGTTATTTTACTTCAGGGAAAAAAAAGTGAAATTAACTTTTTCATTTGATTGCTTGTGATTCACACGAGTTATTAAAATCCTAGCAAACATTTTCTTCACTGTTCTTTCCTGACACTCTCCTGCATGTCAAAATCTTTGCCACATGCTTGGAAGGCCCAGGGCAGAGGAATATCCTGTTGTAGACATGCAGAAGGTGAATGAGAGTGGGCTGGATCCCCACTTTATTATTCGTAAAGAAGGAATAGACAAGGGTTTATCCTTTTGGTCAGTCTCAGCAGCTCCGTCTGGTTTGTTTTCTTCCACAATAGATTAACATGTAGTTCCTGTGCTGGGACATTCCTGTTCCCAGGTTTGTACCATGCCCTGTGTTGAATCTGTTCCCGAACTGCTGCTTGGAGGCCAGTAGGACAGGAGAGGCTATTCATGCTGCAACTAACACTGTTTATATTCAAAGCTAATTAAAGCTTCAAAGAAGAGGAACGGCATTCTTGTAACGTAGGGTATCCAGGACTTTCAGTGTATGCTTTGGTAAAACTCTGGAAGACATAAGCTCACTTTTCAATGTCTGTGAAAAAAAGCAAGCAGGAAAACATAGATAAGCATTAAAACTCACACTGTGCTGTCATCAAAAGCAGCCACTTCGATGGCTGTGGCAGTTGGATCCAAGTTCTAGACTCAATAGTAGATGTTTGCAGAATGAACTTCTTAAGCGGTGGAAGAGTAGATATTATATTGTATCACTAGGAAAGTTGTAGATAGTAATTTAACTTGGTTTCATATGCAAAGTTGAAACTTTTTTTTATTTTAATTTCTTGGTGTCTGCATTTTCTGACATCAGTAGTAGTGCAACATGCTAATCCTGGCAGTTTCCTTAGAGCTTTAACAAAAGAAAGGGGTTGGGAAAGAGAAGAATACACAATCATTCATAAAGCTTAAAAACTGTGTTACCTTGCAAAAAGCTGTGTATTTCCATATCTAGACCATTTGGCTGTCATTTCTCTCTTTCACAGATGGTACATAACTCCTGGTTGGAGTGTGAGAATTCCTCCTTGCAGATGACAACTTTGATGTTCTGATAGTGTCAGCATTTTGCTCTGACATAGCAAGTAGTTAAATTACATTATACTTCATGGAACTTACTAAACACATATCCCATTGACTCCAAATAGCTTTTTTAAAATTAATTGCTTTTCAGAAGTAGCATTGCAGAAGTGATACAGGATCATTCATTGCAGGAATGATAATATAGATCTATACAAGAAAAAATTCAAACTCATTTGTCTCGCATAGATTGGTTTTGTGTATATTCTCTTATATTAGGAGGCATATTCTATAACTCTGTAGCTTGTTTTTTCATGTTAAGTCATAGCTAAACTTTATGACATTTTCTTATAAAAAATAACAGCAATCTTTGTGTTGGATAGTTATGAACAAGTAGGATTTTTTGGCTATTTTTGTTTGGTTTTTTACTTGTTTCATCAACTCATTTTCAAAAAATAGAATACTTGTTACAGTTGCATATGTCATTAGCTATTGATATATTATTTACTTCACCACAATAGCTGTTTAGTTTTGGAATAAGTTCTAGCATATTTAGGGCTTCCCAAAGGTGTCAGAGCTGTATTTTGTCTTCAGCTGATAGACCCCATGCATAAATCCATGTTTATCTGAGTGATAGAAGGCTCCTGATAAAAGAGTCCTCTCCCCATGCTCAAAGGAGCACAGAGGAGCTGTGAAAGTCAGGGGAACCTGAATAACCTAACAGAGAAAGAAGCACCCTGACCCAGCTTCTCCCAGAGCTATTAAAGGAGTGTGATCAGTCCATGAGGTGGGAATGGAACCCATTAAGTTAAATCAATGCAAGTGCTCTCTGCAACACCTTGCAGATTGAAGGAGATTATTGGCAACAGGGGCATGGGATTTATTATGGGAAGTAGGGAAGATAATCTTCAAAATTTACTGCAGATTGTTTAGGGGAGTAACCATAGGTGTGGAAAGGGAGGATTAAGTGTGAGAAAGTAGAGAGATAAGGGGCCAGTCACATAAACCAGCTGCAGGTCAGTATGGCTATCAGACATCTGATCACCACAGTCTATCCTATCTTACTAAATTCCATTTTTCAGTAGTTACCTGGGGATGAGGGGGCTTTGTTTTGTGTGTGTGTGTATATGCATATTTATATACCAGCAGCTGGAGCTGAACCACAGGTCATAGTGGTCTATGAGTCAGCGCTACCAGCAGCTGGAGATCATGGAATGGATGAAAATCAAGGGCTAGGAACTCAAGGTGGACCGCAGGTTATAGGATCTGTGGATCTGTGATGCAAGCAGCTGGAGTGAGTGAGCTTATATTAGTGAGTCTGTGATCTCTACAGCAAGCCAGGCTAGCTTGATGGTAGAGTTAGTGGGTTGGGAAGCCAGGGAAAGATCAGAGTCTGGAGGAGGAATGAGACACCAGTTTGTATGGGTCTGTCTGTGTGAGACGAATGGAGGAGTTTGTGTAGTGAGGGAAGGTCAGCTGTCAGGAGTTCCATGACAACTCTTCTGGTCACCATAAATTCTGGGGGTTCTTTGTGAGACCTGTTTATAAGTTGTGAATCTCAGTGCACCTGGAGACAAGATGATCCCAGGGCCAGCTCCTGGGTAGGCTGAGGGTTGAAGACCAGTTGATGAAGAGATCCTTAGAACAGCAACCCAGGAGAACAAGCATCCAGGGCTGGCTACTGAGTAGGCTGCATGCTTAAAGCCAGTTAGTAGAGGATCCATAGCGTGCCTCTGTGTGTGTTTGAAGGGATGTATCAGTGAGCGAGGCTGCCTGACTACTCGCACCAGGAGTGGGGCTGTGAGCTTCAGGTGCCAGCAGATGGTGAGACCACAGATCCAGAGGTCAGGAGGCTAAATCTTTAAGGACAGTTATTGAGGGATCTATATTGTATATAAATGCATATATGTTTCCTGCTAACAGACCTTAATCCTGACCAACCAGAAAGGAGAGCAGGTTGAAGCTGTTGGTGGTGCTGTTTCTGTTTGCATGGCTGGTGAGTGCGTCTGTCTGTGTTGATCTTTGTGGCTGGCCGTTCATAGATGTGCAATGCCTACATGTATTTGTGTGTGTGCCTGCTGGGAATACCCACTTCACCCTGCTATTGGTTGTACCTGGGGCCACGGAGCTGCAGCAGCCTGGCTTGTGTGAGGTTACTGGATTTGACAATCCCTAACACTATTTTTGCACAAGCCCACGGAATGTTACTCTTCCCAGCCTTCTTAGAGAGCATTCATACTCTTCCTACTTGTTCAAGGCATGATCATAGAAGGCAGAATAAGCTCAGTAATGCTTCAGTTCTTTTCATGACGTCTGTTAAGTGAGAACATTTTGCTGCTTGGGGCATTCAGCTGCATTGCAAAGCAAACTCCCTGAATGTTAGCTTTTACTGTAGTCCCCTTTGCCTTCAGTGTACATTTGGATATAGTCAGAATTGAACTGGACAAGGTTTTGAACAACCTGCTGTAATTTAGCCTGGCCTTGAGCGGAGTGTTGGTCAAGATGACCTCTGTACCTCCCTTCCAGCTTGTTTCATTCTGTGATTCTACAGTCTTAGCACCAGACTCTCATCACACAGGTAAAGGGATTCTTCTGCTCTCTTCTCAGGATCAGCTTCCTTGTCCGTGGCTGTAGTTTACAAGGCTTCGGTTGTATAATTCCCTCTTGCACCACTGCGCTGGTAAGACACTGAGGGCAAATGTTCTTCAATCCAGAAAGCTGTTAGGCCATCTCTGCCTCCATGAAGGTTGTCTGAGGGTCAGTCATCCTTGGGTGAATTGTTATGCTCTTGCATCAGGGGAACATTTTATCTGTAACACAAGTGCTTAATAGTCTTGCTTCAAAGTACAGGCAGACCAAAATCTGAAAATCATTAACGTGCCTATTCTGAGCAGCCTGATCTGTTACAGCAGCTTCCAACCTCTGCCCAGTTTTTCTGAATGTTGACATTATAGCATAATGTAGCCCAAGAGATTAGTTTGTGATGTAAATATAGACTAGTACTAGCTTAAGTATTTGGCATTTTTATTTCATCCTTTCTGGCCTGCAAGAACTGGGGATACTGAAATGAGATTTTAGATTTTGCAAAGAGTGTAATGAACTCATTTGACTCTTCTATAAAAAAATTATGTTTTTTCTTTTTAGTTTAGGGAAGAGAAATATGGAAGAATCTTTCATTGGTTATTTTTATCTTCCGTGAACTAAAATAACACTTGTAATATGAAATTGGAATATCATTCTTCAAAACTAAGATTAAACCAGGAGTCAAAGAAGAATTGGAGAATTGTCATCATTTCACATTTGAAAGCCTCTAGACTGCTCAGATATCTTGCCTATTCCTCATTTTTAATGCAGAGTGGAATATTGCTCCTTTGATATGCTGAGATACCTGAATCAGTGTTGCCTCTAGCAGCATCATAGATTGGACTGAGTCTGGGTCTAACCTGATCTTGCACCACCCTTGATTTTGAGCAGTGTTGAAAGGGTGTAAGCCATTTTTCTTCCAGGGTAGTAAATTCAGCTGAACAGATCATTTCTTTCTGCACTGAAGAGCAGCAGGATACTGGTCTGGCCCAGCACAGTGAGGATGTGAAATGCTACATCAGTCATCAGTGTTAATAAAGTGTCAGAGTGAAGGCTTGTACCTGTACACATGTAGTCATTCATACCGTTAAATTATGAGCACAGCCATGGGTTTGTTTGTCCCATGCCAACTAATCTTATCACAAACAGTACCTCCATACAGGTCAGAGGTTAGGACGGACCAAGGACCATTCCTGAGATGTGGTTTGGATGCAGCCATGCACTTCTGTGGGGTTGGAGTTTTAGCCATGGGAACATGAACCGTACTGTGCCTGTTGTCCTCAGAGCTAGAGAGCATTTTAACAGCTTGTTAGATTTATGAGTGTGCATGCAGCTAGTGTGACTGGGGATGTGATTCAAGGCATACAGCCAGTAGGAGAGGGAGAAAGAAGAAAAATAGTGAGGGACTTCTGGCTGTAGGTTGTGAAATGAGATTTATGCACAAAATAGGATTTATGCACAAAGTTCTTGCGCATTTTTCTTATTTTTCTAATGGTTTCTGACTTAAAATATTCACTGTGAAAGGGACAGTTCCGTCTGCTTCAGGCTACCTATTTCTGTTTGCTTGTGAAATGCTCATGTGGTTGGTAAATACTATGTTGCTCACTGGTGGGAAGCTGTCTCGAGAATATGCTTGACATGGCAGAGCACAGGCTGCTGAGCAAGTCTTCTCTTTTCTTTCTTCTCCATTCCTCTCGCACTTTCTATGTGGCTTTCCATGCCCTGATTAACTTTTCTCTATTTTATTTTCTTCTAGAGTTTCCATGGTGTAGATGTATTTTACTTTGGTAAATGGGAGACTCAGATCTGATTAGAAAAAAGTTCTTTCTGTGTTGAAAAATGGCCTTGTATATTATTTCAGCATATCAAGGCCATGTCTGGGAACCCAGTGGCAAAGTAATGACATGACACGGTGCAATCCCTGTGCCAGACCATGCAATTGAGAAGGTAATGGGCATGGGGGAATGCCAAGTTCCTCTGCTGCCAGGACAGCCTAGGGAAGACTGTGCCTCAGGGAAGCACAGTCTTTTGCAGATGTTCCACTGCTCAGAGGGGCTGTCTGAGCTGAGCTATCCTTGAGAACTGAGCAGCTCAGCATTTCCTGAGGTCTGTTACGTAATTTTAGTGGCATTGTACTTCAGCTGTAACCAGTAGATCTTTCCAGTTTTGGCAAACCAGCCCAGGTATTTTGCACTGCTTTTGAATCAAGGAGCTGCATCAGCTCCTCAGGGAGGTCTAAAAAGTATAAAGTCTCCTATAGAAATATAGGGAATATAGTTCAGGGACGTTGGTGAAGGCTGAGGTCTGGATAAGCTTGCTCACTTGATCATGTCTGCTTTATGATGAGCCCAGTCTTTCCTTTCCAGTTATTAATGTGGAGTGGCTCCCCAGGTGTGTTGGCAGGTGGGAGGGATATTGACATCAGCAATTCATAAACGGGAAAAAAAACCCCATTGAGGATCTCTCTCCTGTATAAAACATGGAACAATCATATCATTAAACCTTTGCAAGGGAAGTAGGAATAATGAATTTTATTTGTGAGTGAGCTGGCTGTTGCTGTTGGGGTTTGGGTTAGTTTTTTTTAATCTGTTTTTTGAGGGGTTTTTTTTAAAGCAACAAGATAGAAATATGAAAATCAAAATAAGCAAATAAAACTTCCCAGAATTTAAGAAAAGGCAGTATTTATCACACATGTAAATGCCTATTCAAATGAGTCATTTTTTTATTCTGTGTCCTGAATTGTGCAGAGTAATGAGCACATGCTTGCATACCAGTAACTTCCACAAAGGTCTCATTCTCTTTTGGAGAATACTATGCTTATAGTTTGCACTGTCACAATCTCTTCTGTATTACTTTGTACAGAAGCAGAGAATAACGTGTCCAAGAGCAGTCACGGCTAGTATCTGTCTCCAGTGGTAGATTCAATATCAATGGAAATGCAGACTAGTTGTGGGAATTAACTAGACCTGTGAAGTTCTGCAGGTACCCTACTACTCAGCAGTGTAACGCAAGAGATTATTTAACACTGGGACTCCTACACAGGTTTGAAATGCAATGTCCAGCTCCAAAACAAAGTGAATCCATTACAGGATCAGCTGGGTCATAGCCCTAAATTCCCAAAGAAAATTTGGTTCCAGAACTGGAAACAAGCATGTCTTGGCCTCGTGTGCACACTTACATCTGCAAATAAAGTGGGCAGCCATAGTTCTAAGGAGACTGGCATGCATTCATGTAGCTCATCTTGTGTCTTACCTTTTCCTTTCCAAAAACAGAGTGGCCTCATCTGTACTGCTCATTATGATAAACTCTGCTCCATGCTGTCAGTGTGTTTACACTTTGCCTGGGAAAGTCTGATGAGAATATTGCCAAGCCACTTGATAATCATGAGTTAGAATGATTATGTGCCCAGGGCCTCTGCCGTTGTCTTGGCCCTTCTTAATTTACTAGTATGGGAATAACTTGTCATATTTAATCTCAAAACATGAATGTTTATGTTTGGTGTATGGAAGCCCTCTACAAGACAATCTTGTGAGGAACAGATAAGATTTTAGTCTGACATGGAATAGCACAAAATACTTCTTTTATTTAATTTTTTTAAATACAAACAGAAATACTTTTGGATACAACTCGAGAGACCTCAGAGATTGGCTGGACCGCACACCCTTCTGATGGGGTAAGCATTTTCCTTGTCATCTTCTTGACTGTACCTCTGCTGGGAAGATGTGCATGCATCTGATGAAGAAAGGGAAACTGGAAGCAGTGAGACTTGGTTTATAGATTTTGTACATATGAACAATTTGAACAGTGTGTTACACAAAGCCAGATTGTTAAGAGAGGAGGACACTGAGTGGGATGCTATTGTCACCTCCTTATGCTCTTCCTTCCACTCTGCTCCAGAAATACTAAAGAGTTCTCCATCCATCCATCCATCCATCCATCCATCCATCCATCCATCCATCCATCCATCCATCCATCCATCCATTCATCCCTCCATAGAATAGAATAGCATAGAATAGAATAGAATAGAATAGAATAGAATAGAATAGAATAGAATAGAATAGAATAGAATAGAACAGAGTATTTTAGTTGGAAGGTACCTACAACACCTAGTCCAGCTCCCTGACCATTTAAGGGCTGACCAAAAGTTAAAGCATGTTATAAAGTGCACTGTTGAATGTCTCTTAAACACTGACAGGCTTGGAGTATAATGGCCATGCTGAGTGGCTTATGTGCATAGGAGATGTCAGAGCACAGCTCCCACTGTGGTAAAGCTGGGTAGAAGGGACTTCTGCTTTAATGTGCTTTCCAGAGAACAGTGTCTTGCTGCTCTGTCTCGTTTGTTTATGTCCTGCGTCTTATCTCTGGAGATAAGAGATGGGAAAATAGGAGGGAAGAAAGTGTGACTCTCACATTTTAAGATTCTCAGTGTTGTGTGACCAAGTTTGCATGATTTATGTTTTCTGTCACAACAGTTGTTACTTCAAAGCTTTGACTGCTCTTCTTTACAGGGTCATACTCTGTCTAGAATGCTGTGCTGCACATGGCATAAGCAAGTTCAAATCTTGCCATAGACATGGCAAGGAGAAGGGGAAGACAAGGACCTGTCCTGTATTTTTGGTGCAATTGGACACTGAATCCATTTTTTTTTAACTGTTTCTTTTTTCTTTTTTCTCCCCTGTATCCACTGTAGTGGGATGAGGTAAGTGTCCTGGATGACAAGAAACGCCTGATCCGAACCTTTCAAGTGTGTAACGTGGCTGAACCAGGTCAGAATAACTGGCTGCGCACTCACTTCATAGAGCGGCGCGGAGCCCACCGAGTGCACGTCCGCCTGCGTTTCTCCGTGAGGGACTGTGCCAGCATGCGCACCGTGGCCTCTTCCTGCAAGGAGACTTTCACACTCTACTACCACCAGTCGGAGGCTGACACAGCCTCTCAGGACATGCCAGAGTGGCGTGAGGGCCCCTGGACCAAAGTGGATACTATTGCAGCTGATGAAAGCTTTTCCCAGGTGGACAGCACTGGGAAGGTGGTCAAGATGAATGTTAAAGTGCGTAGCTTTGGGCCACTCACCAAGCATGGCTTCTACCTGGCCTTCCAGGATTCGGGAGCCTGCATGTCCTTGGTGGCAGTCCAAGTGTTTTTCTACAAGTGCCCAGCTGTGGTGAAAGGATTTGCCTCCTTTCCTGAAACGTTTGCTGGCGGGGAGAGGACCTCACTGGTGGAGTCCCCGGGGACGTGTGTACCCAACGCTGAAGAGATGAGCACGACGGGGTCCTCGAGTGTTCGGCTGCACTGCAATGGAGAAGGGGAGTGGATGGTGGCCATTGGACAATGCACCTGCAAGGCTGGCTACCAGCCTGTGGATGATGAACGAGCCTGCCAAGGTGAGAACATTTTTCCCTCCCCCTTAGGCAGCCATTTCTTTGTTGATTCTCTGCGTCAGCAATATTTGACACTAGCCAAAATTTCACAGAGCTGGGAGAGTAAATCATTTCTCACTGAGATTGCTTCATAGCAACTTCTTCTGACACATTTAGCTCCTCAGACTGGAGTTGGAGTGACCACTTGTCATGGTTTAGGAATAGTATTCTCCAGTTTGGTATTCCCACTAAAACCACGCTGCTGCTCGCTCTCCCTCCAATTGAAAGCACAAAAAGCAGAGAGCATCAGTTAAGAATAATTTACTGGAAACAGCAATGAGATAATAACATGAACAGTAACAGCAGTGATATTGATAACAAAAGGTGTAAGGCAAATGATTTACACAGGAAGTCCGTGACAGTAAACAAATACGGATTGGCTTTCTCCCGCCACATTCTCTTCTGACAAAAAGGGAATGCCCTTTACCTCTGAAGCATGAGTGCCTTCCCCCCACCCCTGGCAGTGATAAGAGGTGGTATAGAGTAACATCTGGTCCTGGTTACACCCCCACAGCCACACCCACTCCCAGCTGATGCAAAAAATTAACCTTGTCCTGGCCAAAACCAGGACACCACTGCTTGCTGCTAAGAACATGGTTGGAAACTCCACTCAGGCCTTAGTTCCAGCTACCACCAGAGACAGCTTCTCAGGCTACTTATACGAAACTAGCAGGAGCTCTCACTAGCCAGATCTGCAATAACTCTACTTCTTTACCAAGAGGCACAGCTTTAGAAGAAAGATGCCACATGGAGGAGAACTGAGCCCAGAGCTAATACACTCTACTGCCCTTGTTATTTCTGGCCCTTTTGCTAGTCTATAGTAATAAAATAAAAAAGGAGGAAATGGCAGCAGTCTGGTCGTGGGACAGAGAAAATGTGGCAGGGCTCTGTGAGCCTGTCCTGACTAGAAAGAGCAGTCATAATGGTGTCGTCATTACTAGTAATGTAGTCTCTGCCCCAGGGCCCATGGTATTTCTATGAAATGTTTGTAGGAGGAAGTAGAATACATTACGTATCACCCAGAAGTGGTGTTGGGCTAAAATCTGGCCCAGCCTGAACACCCAGTCTAATGTCATGACTGTGTTCCTATCTCAAGCTTAGGACAGTCCATTAGAGCAAACTGCTTATGTTGGTTATATAGTTTGTGTATGATATTATTCTCGTGCTTCCTTTGTTTCAATATGCATGTACTCAAAATCTCTCAGCAATGTGAAATATTGCTGCACTACACTTAGTACTCTGAAAAATAAATGTAATGTGGAACCCAGTTTTGGCTGCAGACAAAATTTTAAAGTTGGATTTATTCAAACGAGAGTTCAACTCGGACACTGAGCATACAAATATTCTGGTTGACACTGAGTGCAAATGCAATGAATAATTAATGGTTGTCAATATGTTACCTTAAATTCCTGCTTCATGAAGTGATTTGGGTCATGCAAAATATCTTTATTAAAATACAAGTCATTGTGCTGGAGACTTATAAAGCAATTAAAATTGGTAAGTGTTTTTCATTTGTTTAAACTTTGAGAATAATTAAAAACTGTGCCTTTTTATCCTGCTCATTCTGAGAGAAATGTAACTACATTCATTTAATGCTGCTCCAGAGACAGTAAGCTCTGACGTAGAGCAGCTCTGTATGGCACTAAATTTGTTGTCTGCATCAGTAGCATGACTAGCTCACAGTCTAAATAAACTGCCAGTCACTAATTTAGTTTCAGATAGTCGTCTTAAGCAGTCAAAAAAAAAAAAAATTAGGTTTGCAAAAAAAAAAAAAAGGACTTTTTAAAAGATCTGTCTTCCATTTTTTGTAGTATTCAATGAAAGCTGATACTTCCTTGCAGCCTCATTGTCATAGAAACTTGACATAGCTGAAAATAATTAATATTATAAGGAATAACTGAAATAATGACAGTCTATCGAGCTACAGAACTCAGTACCCATCATTTACTTCCTGAGATACCATGAGCAGCCTAGAGCAGCCAGTTACAACCGAGTGTGAATCATAGTGTTAGAGGGTATTTTTTCTCCTCATGTTTCTTGTAAGCTCCTCTGGCTTGATCATCCTTCTTGATCTCTACTCCTGGTAACAACATGTTGCTGTCCTGTCTGAACAAAGCCACATTCAGCTTGTGTAATTTGTTCCCTTGCTTGGTATTTCTCTGCGTGGAGTTCTCTCCAGCACTTCTCCTCTATAGATGTGTTCGCTCTTCCGAAGAACAGAAGTACACCATGAGACAGGGCTCCCACGGTGTTCTAGATGAAACACAGAACAAAAGCAATAGCCCAAGGGCAGATTTCTACTGATGATAATGCAGAGAGGTGTTCTTAGTAAGACTGAAGAATCAACCAAGGATAAGAAGGAGAAGCAAGTTTCCTTCTTACACTTCAGTAGAAGAGTGTGTGGGCATTGCCTTCCCCCTCACCATATGCAAGCCTGTGGAGTCCTTCCTGGACCAGCTGTTATCTCTTTATTTAGAACAACAAATCTGCCAAGAGCCATTCTGGGCAGATAGATAGAAAGCCCCTTTTTTTCCCCCTGCCCCCTATCTTGAGTTAAGGTACTTTCTTTCCTTACTTTTATAAGACAGCGTGCTCTTTGTTACTATATGGCAAATTTCTCCAGCTAAATAGAAGAGTGAAATAGCAACATTTAGTAAGCCCTTTGGGTGATATAGGGTGCAGTCTGCATAGGATTCCCTTTTGACTTTATCTGAGTAAACTTGTCATGTTGAACAGTCAGAAAGCAGAATGGCAGTTTACAGAGGAAAAGAGAAGGTTAGGACCTTAGCTCCTCTTCTTTCTATAGATGTATACACACAGGGTGCCTTGCCTTGCAAAAGTCATACAGGATTTAGGTTACCAGATGCTTTTGAAAATAATATTTAGAATTTATGACTGGGACATTTAAAAAATTATTTCAAAAATGACAATGTAGACAAAAAAGAGAAGAGGAATGACTGCCTGATAAACTGCTAAGCTGACTTCCAAATAAAGGACAGAGCTCTGGACCGAGCTGAGCTGATTAGCCATGTGTGTGGCACCTCTGTACAAACATATTCAACCAGGGGCAGAAAACACCAGCCAGAAAGAGGAGGAGGGAACAAGTTTGAAGTGGAAAGAGACAAGCTGAACTTGGGAGACGGAGGAGGAAAGGTGTTGGTTTAATGTTTGTTTTTGTTTGCTCATTACCCAAATCTATGTTAATCAGCAATAAATTAAATTTCCCCAAGCCAAGTCTGTTTTGCCTGCGATAGTAATTGGTAAACAAGCTCCCTGTCTTTATAACTTCTTTACCTCTGCCACGAGCTTTCTCATCCAATTTTTTCCCTATGTCTTGCTGAGGAGGGAGAGTAAGAGAGTGGCTGGGTGTGCATTTGTATGTTTACCAAGGTTAGCCATCCACATGGCTGCTTCTCCTCGCTTCTTTCCTTGGATGTTTCTGAGAATATTAAGCAAGCAAAAAGTCTGCCTGTCATCTGTAGCAGCTGTAAGGATTCCATAAAATTGTCCATGTCCTTTGGCTATATGTAGTCCCTTCTGATTGCAGAAGGAATCACATCTGTATTACTGATAACTACAGGAACAAGCAACTGTGCATGGAGCTGTTGGAGGTCTCATTTGGGAAGAATATTGCATGATTATTTTTGTATTATTAAAAAATACCCTTTCTCACCAGCTTGGATAAACCTTTTTCAGTGTGTGAGGCTAAGAGAATGTTAAGATTTATATTAAAGTAAAAGATTCAACAGTCTGCTAAAAATATGCACATATCAAAGGGAAAAAAAAGCACAATAAGCACTTCTTAAATTGTAATCACTTAAAAGATGCTTCCTTTTAAACCACAGGATAATTTACATTGCAGGGACTTGTGAAAGTCATCTGCTCCAATCCCATGCTTAAAGCAGGACCAAATTGGGTTAGGTCACTCAAGGCCTGTTCTAGTCTAGTTTTAGTTATTACTGAAGATGAAGATTACACAATGTCCCTGGGCAACTGTTCCAATATTTGACAACACCCATGGTGAAATTACTTTTTCCTATGTAGAAGAAGAGTTTAGTAAGGTGTAGTAAGAGGTTATTACAACTTGTGTCTGTTATCTCATGTTCTGCCACATTGTGCCTACACCTTCTTCATATCCTCCCATTAGGTGGCTGATGACAGCCGTAAGCTCCCACCCCACAGCCTGCTCTGCTTCAAAATGAACAAACCCAGTGTCTTAGCCTCTCCTGGGTAAGAGCTTTAATTTCAAGGTAAACTCACAGTTGACAATAATGTTTGGTGCCTTGATCTAGATTTCTTCTTTTTTTTTTTTTTTTCTTCCATATTGCTCCTTTCATCAGCTTCTCTAGCCTTCTTCTGCTACTTGCACATATATTTTGGTGGTTTTCAAATAGTTTGCTGCTTTTCCTGTATCAAGTGCTTGCTGTCTACTCATATTCTGTCCTTACCCTGCCCAAATCTTCCCTCTCATGTTTTTGCCTTTTTTTCCTTCGCACAACCCATTCCCTGGCAGTTCTCCCATTTATAATTAGCCAGTAATTGCTTCAGCTCCACCTCTTTTACCTAAAAAATCACTTACTCAACTGATCTCCTATCAACAGTTAAGCAGGAAAGAGTTCTTAGTCACTTCATTTATTTTATCTCAGTTGATTTGATGCGCTTCTTTAAAACTCAAAAGACACACTTTTCTCTCCTTATGTTTCTTTCATTTTCCACTCTCTCTTCCCCACCCGAACAGTTGTAGTAACTGTGAAACTCTAGATCAACCCAAGGTCCTGTTGCGTCACCGTGCCTTGCTTCTGTCTCTGGCTGATCCCACCTTATTCAGAACAAGAGGCCAGATACACAGTAGCAGTCACTGTGGCATTGCCTGGCCCAGCGGGAATTTACTATCACCATAAGCTAGCCATAGAAGTATTTATGGAGGGGTGGGGGGTGAGGGGAAGAAGTGCTTTATCTAAGACACTAAAATTTTTGTTTTCTAGTGTGTTTTCTTCATGCTAACTATTATATCTTTCTATCATTTTGAGAAGTGCAATGTCTATGTCTACATCATATTTCTACAATATTACCAGTTACTAACTCCTTTCCATCATCCTGCCCTCTAAGTGCCAAACTCCATCCCTTTGCCTAGAGTCGTTCTCATTTGGGGCCCTCTGTAGCTCTGCACATCTGTTTTTCCCTAGGCCTCAAATTCAGCTGTGTCCATTCATCCTTCCCAGTTTGACTCCAATGACACTGTTCATTTTCACTACTCTCACATCTAGTATTTATTCTTGCTGTCGCACCTGGGGGCAGAATTCCCATATAAGAAACAGATCACTTGTCTCAGTCAAGAAGAGAGCAATTTTATACTCTTCTAAATGTCTTCCTGTGTCCCAGTTCAGTTCCAAGTCATATCTGTATACAAAAAGTCAGTGCCACCTGTATCACATTCCCTAAAGTCACTACTGGGTGTACCTAAAGCTCTGTTGAAGTTCCCAACTGCCTTTTTTGGTCCTTCTCCCCTTGCTGCATTGTGTTTAGTTCGCGGAATATTTCCTCTCTGCCCTTACTGCCTGAGAGAGCTTTTTAATTTCTCTTTCTGTTCCTTAACCTCTTTGGTTCTTGATCTGTCCCCTCTTCATTTTCATTTTCGTTACCCCTCTCTGTCCTGCCACTCCACGATTCCAGCACTTTTCCCTGCTGGTTTTGCTATTTGTTTTTGTTAGAAGTCTGTCAGAAGCTGCTCCTCTGGCCTCCTGGGTGGAACTTGTCTCCAGTGAGCAGTCAGGCAAACACAGGCAACACAGGGGCGAGTGTTCTAGAGGGAGCTGAGAAAAACTGGGTCAGTCTCTGAGATGAGCTATGCCCAGCTGAACTGTTGTGGCATTCTGACACTGTGCCAAGATATGAAAAATGACTGGGACAAGCTGATGGAAAAGCGCTTGCGCACTCCAAACTCTGCCTGCTTCTTTCATAGTAGCCCTGACTTGATGGGAAGTGGCAGCTTGCTGTGCCCCCTGAGGTGCTAGCTCTGCAACCCTCTGTCCTTGCATCGGATATTGTGAATCAATCAGAGCTAGATCTGTGTGTTCTTGGAAAGTCCTGGTGCCTGGGGGATGATAAGTCGTACTATCGCCAGTGACAAGGCCTGTGGCCTGGCTGGTGTCCATGTTTTGTGTGAAGTTATTCCTCAGGAATGCAGTGGAGGTGTTTCAGGAGAAGCCACTTTTGTTCAGGCTTTCTCTGTGATGGTCCTGAAGTGGTACTGTTCTCTAAAGGAAAACATACTAGTCCTAGTGACAGTGGGCTTGCTTCAGCTTGAATATTTGTTACGACTGTCTCCAGTGAGCAGTCATCTGCAGACACTGTAGGACCACAGCAAGTGGACGTGATGCCATGATCCGCAGTAAGAAGGGAATGCAAGGTAAGATCATTCAGAAATGAATGAGAGATGGATTCTCTCTGTGTGTACAAAGACAGCCCTAGGCTCACTGTAACTGCTTGAATAAAAGGAAGTGGCTTTTGCCTATTTAGATTGCCAGGGAATTTTTTTCTCTTTCCTCCTGATTTGACCTTCGATGTACTATTTATAGTGACTGGACTGAGGCAATGCCAGGAAAAGCTCCATGTCCTGAGAACAATTATTATTGCTATCTGTGGGCTAAAGTCCCGAGTTCTGTGGGTTAGCCTATGTTAGGCAAATTTGGAAAGGGATAAAGGTGCTTATGAATGTAGCAGCTTGCTGACTGGATGCAGAGGCAGGGTTCAGGTGGAAGCAGAAAGTTTGTGATAGCTGCAATGCCTGCCTTTGGAGGTCATTCTTTAGCTTCTTTTTGCTGGAGGCCAGTTAGTATCTACTTTATTCAGTCACCCTTTTTGGCCAAAATTACAGATGTAAAATATAAGCAACAACAAATTTTAGGCCATAGTATATTTTTTCCAACTATATTTTCATTAGGAAGGTGAGAGAGATGTGAATCATGTTTAATCGCTGTAAATCAGCTTTGCTTGCAGTATGCTATACGATTTCATTTTGCTGTTTTTCTTCTGGAAATAGAAATACCCAGGGGCAGAAGGAGAGTTTCAAAGCATGATTGTTTCTCTGTATCTGCCATCCCTCCTGGAAATAATAGTGTGAGATTATAGGTTTATGTAGTAATTATTTTTTTCACTAGACAATAAAAAATAATCACTGTGGAGAGATCTTTCCTCCTAAGTTGCTCAGTATTCCACTCCATGGTTCTTCAGGTGCAATGTCTGTAATGTGAGTGGAACCAGGCAGGTGAATCTCTTCCTTATTGCTTTTCTTTACACTTTTCTGTCTTGTTTAAAGGCTTTTCTCAGGCCCCTCTCTCAGAGGGAACCTGACAATCCTATTCTCATTTCACTTCTGAACATCTGAAATCAGATGTAGTCTAGTGTCAAGAACTTTGCATTCATTGTTTCCTGTCCACCCACAATCATGTATGTGATGAATGATCTGGCAGTGAGACAGCCAAGACTACAGGGTTCTATCCACACATTTTAATTGGCTTATGTTTAAGGGAAAACACAGAGTAGCTGAACTTGGAAGAGATCTCTGGAGTACACCTTGACCCCCTGCCTGCACTGGCAGAATCTTCTCTAGAAAGTTGGCCAGCACTAGGTCCAGACTACTTTTGAATTTCTCCAAAGAAGGAGAATCTACAACCCCTCTGGGTAGCCTGCTTCAGTGCTTGGTCACCCTCATGGTAAAAAACAGTTTCTTTGTGTTCAGAGGGAACCTCATGTGTTTCAGTTTGTGCCCTTCACCTCTGGGCCTGCCACTGAGAAACACTGAAAAGAGCCTAGCTCTGTCCTCTTTGCACCATCCCTTCAACTAATTGTGCACTTTCATGAGATTGCTGGAAGCTTTCTCTTCTCCAGGCTGAGCAGTCCCATCTCTACCAGCCTCTCCTGTGAGAAATACTCCATCCCCTTAACCATCTTGATAGCCCTTTGCTGGATTCTTTCCAATGTGTTAATGTCTCTTATGTACTGGGGAGCCCAGAACTCAATACAGGACTCCAAGTGTACCCTCACCAAAGCTGAGTAGAAGGCAAAGATCATCTTCCTTGCTGCAGAATTCCCCAAGGTCTCTAGGACCTGGAGTTCTTAAAGGCTGGTCTTGCCAAAAAAAACCAAATGATGTGAAGAATGTGTCCTGTGTCACCCAGCAGTCAACCCACATTTTCTCTAGTTTTCGTTGAGCCATGTCTGTACTTAGAGAAACCCTTCCTGCTTTTGACATCCTGTGCTAAATGTGATTCCACCTCTGGCTTTCCTAGCCCTGTGTCTACGTGTTTGGACAATGCCTCTATGTTCCTCTCAGGCTAACTGTCCGTGCTTCCACCTCAATATACTTCCTTTCTGTGCTGCAAGCTCCTTGTTCAAACATGCAGGCCTGTTGGCATTTTTTGCCTGAATTCCTGCTTTTTGGGATGGACTGCTTTTGCACCTGGAAGAGGTAATCCTTGCACATGAACCGACTTTTTTGAGTCACTCTTTCCTCCAGGGTTTTATCCCATGAAACTCCTTGAGATCACCCAAGTGGTCACATCTGCACTCCCAGAGTTCAGTGTTGTGAGCTTGCTCTTTGCTCTGTTCACTGCATTCCAGATCTTGAACTCCACCATGTCATGGTCACTGTAGCCAAGGCTGCCTTCAGCCTTCACACCACCAGTGAGCCCTTCCTTGTTTGTGAGCATCAGATCTAGGGGCACCTCCCCTTATTGCCTCCTGTATTGCTTGGGTCAGGAAGTAGTTCCTGATGCTTTCCAGGAACTCTCTGGAATGCTTACGCCCAGCTGTGTCTCTCCATCAATAGACAGTAGGGTGGTTGTTGTCCCCCTTGAAGATCAGTGCCTCTGAATGGAAGGCTAATTCCAGCTGTCAGCTCTCAGCCCTGTCCAGTTTTTCACAGGTAAACATCAAAAGCCATCTGAGACACCCTGGTGTAGCCAAGACATCAGTCTGCTCTGGTCTAGCACATAGGACATGTGAACATATTACTGAAATTTGTTTCATTGATGGAACAGCTGCAGTGAAGTTTTATTTCTTCAGGTGCTTATTAATGAGCCTATGTGTCTGCTTCACTTTGCTTAAGTTAAATAAAGGTCAAGGGAATATTTGACCTGGAGTTTTGGAAGGAGGAGATATGTTAACATTAATTCTGCTACTTTACTGTAAATGGCAACTGTATCAAAATCACTTCAGAAACAGGCCAGGTTCCTCCTTAAATGTGGTTAGGCTTTTTTGTTTATTTGTGTGTTGCTTTGTTTTTCTCTTTTTTTTTGTCTGCTTCTCACATTTGGAGTTTTTCTCAGAAGCCTGCTTCTTGTTTAAACCTGTAATTTACTGTAAAGTCACCTGTTCTCATGCTGTCATTACCCTTGAGCATAAGTAAACAATTCTTCATTGAGTGACTTACCGTTCTAGGATTGCATTCAAAAATAGATGCTGCCTCAATGAATAAGAGATCTCATAGGTAGCAAGGAATCACCTCAGTGTGACAAGACAAAAGGCATTGGACACTGGGCAATGCTAGAGGAGACAGCAATAACCTACCTTTGCATATGGTTCAGACATACAATGTCAGGCACAGTGCATGGACAGTGAAATTAGGTTTTGTAAGGCAATTAAGAACAGGTGTCAGTGTGTGTCACTGGTGTTTGTTATGTGTACCTATTCTGAAACATTGTCTCTATAGTAGTGTATTACATCAGTGATACGAGCAGATAACATTGTTATCCATTAGCTGACACCATGTCCCTGCAAAGGTTTGTGTTCTTGCCCTGTGTGTAGGTTGGTTTTTATAAGCAGCTTTTGAATGTTTATGGTCACTTGGAGTGACTGCCCATAGCAGTGATGAAATCTTGCATGATCTTTTAAGCAATAGAGGTGCTCTTACTTACATAGACTGGCTCTCTTTACTGAGCAGGTATTGCTACATTTTGTTCCATTGCATAAAATCTACAACAGTGCACTTCTGCTTACTATCTTTGTCTAATTCATCATCAGTGTGCCATCTCTGCAAACCTCATCTCTGCATCCCCAGACTCAACAGCAAGTTGCCAGTAGACTTCAAAGAATTGTGTAAAAATAAATGTTTATTTATTCTAACACAAAGTGTTTATTTTAAAATTAATTTTGTTTACTAGATACCAGACAAATTCTTCATTCACAGCTTTGCTAGCTTTCCATATGATTTGCAATTTGGCTGAAGGAGTATCTACCTGAATTTTTTTTTAGCACTGTCCTTGTAGGGTAAATATGTTTTTACACCACAGGAGTAAAGTATGTACCCTCTACAGATTTCCCTTTAGCATCACATGCGTGGCAGACATTACCATTACCTGCTCATCTTCATTATTGTGACTAGCAGCAAGGTCATTGTCCCACTTGACATCAGGCTGTAATACTGAATGAAAGAAAAGAACCATTCTACAGGATCTACCTTGACAAGTGGAATGAATGTGCCATTAGTTCTAAGCCTTGACAAAAACTCAAGGAGTTTCATGCAAGAAAAAACAAATGAGATAAAATTACTTTTAAGAAAATAAAGACATTCACATTAAGTTCAGCATTCTCAAATTTGAAATAAAGAAAGAAAGATCCCTGGAATTTTGGCTGAATGACTATGTGGTGTGTTGGATGAAAAGTTCCCATTCATACTACTTGTAGTTTCAGTACACGTGCATTTGCCAAGAAGTGTGAAAATTATGTTCTACATCTGTGGCTGTTAAGAGAGCCTTAAATTGAGTGAAAGGTGTATAATTTATAAAGTGGATAAAATCGTACATACTTTTTTTTGTCCATACGAACATATGGATGTGTCTCTCCATGTGAGAATAATTTGATTTTCTGCTGGATAAAGGCCTGAAGTCAAAGGCAGTTGCACTTTTCTTACCATCATCCATCATAGGAAAAATTGCAGTCTCTTCTTCCCCTTTCCTTTCCAAATGGCAATGTATCACATGGTTAATGTTGTCATTTTTTGAGTGCTGGGAAGAAACAGTGCTCTCCTGTCTAATAACTATCATTCAGAGTTATTGAAGTCCCCTTTATGGTCTGACCTATTCCAGGACTTACCACTCTCATCTCTGTACATGTAGAGGTTGCTCTGCATCCAAGAAGAATTTTGACAAAGAAGATGAAGTAATACAAGAGGCATAAACCTGATGGGACTCCACAGATGTTATTTGCTGTTATTTCTGGACTGTGCCTATAACCGTAAAGGGGATTGAACATATATGATCCTAACTTCATATAATGCCTCTGTACAATATTCTTCTCTTACTTGCTTTGCTTCTTTTAGATAACATTTTGCTATTCACAATTCTTTGGAATATTCTGCTTACAGTAACTACTAGAACAGTTCTGCTCTTGAGGGTGTCCCTTGTTTCTTTTGACAACAGATGCTTATCTGGGGTCTATCTGAAAGTTTCCCATTCCTTGTAAATGTTCTTTATCGGGAAGCTAATGAACCAGGTGTCAGCTGCAAATGAACTTTCAGCTGGACTTGTTAGTCCATAAAATCTAAAAGAGTTGTATCTATTTATGTAGAAAATCAACTTTAAAAAACTTACATAAAATGAGTAAAAGCTGTATCCTAGCATTTTAGTATAAGGTCCAAGCACCTCCCATTAGGCAATTAAGCATAGCCTCTTTGCCAAACCTAGAATGTGCCATATTGCCATATTGTTAATAAATTATTTTTTCATTTTCTTTCCCCGTAGGATGGATTTCCATCCTTGTTTCAACTTGTTGCCTATACATATTGCTATGCATTTGCAGTTTAAATCTGACTAATTAACATGCTTTTATCCATTACTGGTAAGTTTTCAGACGTACAGGAAAAAAAATAGGTCTGCCAATCTTAGTGTCTGCTCTTAGTTTTAATGAAAAATCAGACATGGTAGTGTATATTACTTTAAGCTATGAAACTGTTGTAGGCAGCATAAAAAATCCAATTTTGTGGCTGTGTTGGGTGGGGGGAAGGAGGTGTGGGTAACTGTGTGTCATTTCAAGACAGATCTCTTGGCTGGGCTCTTTGGATTCTCCAATTTAAAAGTTCTTTGAGTGAATAATGAGAAGACAATTATCTGAGGTGGTCAAAGCTGTCTCAGGACTGGCTCTCTTTCATATGCCAGTGAATCAATTTAAGCACTTATATATAGAATAAAATAAACTGTTTTGAAATCATGACTTGAACAATATATGCTCCATAAATAACCAAAACCGGTAGCTGCTCTATGCACTAACTTCTCCCAGCAGCAGCAGCATAAGTTAAATGTAAATAAGATTACAGTGTTTCTGAAGTCTGAATTAATGATTTTCCTGCTTCTGCCTCTCTTATTTTCCTCCTCTTAGCCTGTCCCCCTGGTTTCTTTAAAGTATCTGTGGGAGATGACCCCTGCCATCTGTGCCCTGCCCACAGCCACGCTCCACTGCCAGGTTCCCGGGAATGTGTGTGTCAGAACCGGTACTATCGATCTGCTTCAGACAATTCTGATGCTCCCTGCACTGGTAAGTGTTTGGATGAAGTGTTTGAAAGCATGAAGGGCACTTAATGAGAGAGAATGTGCCCAAATGGTTTGGGGGGCTTGCAGTTCCCCTCTTCTCAAGACCTTTGAAATAACCCAAACTTCTCTTCGCTCCTGCACCTGACTACAGAGTAGTGGTGAGAATGAGGATTCTTGGGTTTCATTACAGCCTTCAGAGGGAAATGTTCTGCAAATAATGTTTCCCTTGCCCCTCCCTCTTGCTGAGCTCAGCCTCTCTGTCCCTCCCCTTCCCGTCTTGTGTTGTATCTGTGCCCAGATTTAGCAGTACAGTTCTGCTGCCTACTTCTACCTTCCTGAACTTTTCACTTCTTAGCTGCAGTGTCTTGTCCCATTCTCATCCCCATGCCTTCTTCTCACCCTCTGCATTTTCCTCCTTCTCCTTGCTGTCTCTATGCTGTCAAGGGAAGTGTTGGATGCACAGAAGGGGCAGTTTTTCAGCTGTCAGAGTTTACCCCGATGCCATTGAAGAATTTGGCTGGCACCAGGAATAATTGCAGGCAAAACTGGTGTCCCATTCCTGGAATAGATGAAGCAGGTTAACTGAAGTCTGAGAAAGTTCAGAGATATTATTTGCCAAAGGGGAGAATTATAGGTCTCAATAGAGAGAAATCTTTACTAAGCTTGTGAAAAGTTTAAAATTTCGAGGGATTGGCACCTCCCTAAACAATGGCTGTTCTTTTAGAAAATGAAAAAGTCACACCCTTGAAGCAAAGACCCTTCTTTGTAATTTTGTTTGTCTAAAATGTGCTGATACAGTTGTTCCTTTGTTTATATAAATGTGTGCTTGATGTAGCAGAGAGTGTTTTTCTTAGCCTTGCTCAAAGAAACAATTAAAGAAGAGTAGGAATGAGAAGAAAAAGCAACTTGTTCTTCTGTTATTTTCCCTTTGCTTTGCCTCCTCCCTTCCCTCACCTCTCTCCCATTCTTTCATGGGATTTTGGTCTTTCATTCCGTTTTCTAGGCATCCCCTCTGCTCCTCGCGACCTCAGCTATGAAATTGTCGGCTCCAACGTGCTGCTGACCTGGCGCCTCCCGAAGGACCTGGGTGGCCGCAAGGATGTTTTCTTCAACGTGATCTGCAAGGTGTGCCCGGCGGGCTCGGCGGGGCCGTGCGTGCGCTGCGGGGACAGCGTGCAGTTCGAGCCGCGCCAGGTGGGGCTGACCGAGAGCCGCGTGCAAGTCTCCAACCTCCTGGCCCGCGTGCACTACACCTTCGAGATCCAGGCCGTCAACTTGGTCACTGAACTGAGTTCAGAAGCGCCCCACTTTGCCACCATCAATGTTAGCACCAGCCAGTCAGGTGAGGAGACCTCGGCATCCAAGTCCCAAAGTTTCTACTTCTCTCTCTCATTTGATCTGCTTTCATCTTTTGAATCCTGGAGTTTTGTCTTTTTGCTTGTGTGCTATGCCTTTTTTTTATCCTGCCCTGCTAGTTCCACAGTTTCGCTTGTGCCCTTGTCATTCCTGCATTATCTAAATGGGCTTTCCATTCTTCCCTCTTGGCAGAAAAACTCAAGTTTAGCAGCTGATGTGGTTGTTGAGAAAGAAGCTGCCCTGGAGAAGATTCCAATGGGAGACATAGCGCTGTGGGTCAGACAAAGCATGTTATTTCATTGTGCAAGAGAGGGGACACTATCAGGGTTTGACAAGGATTTTGTGAGCATCAGCTTGCCAGGGAAGCTCTTAGTGAGCATTTCTTCATTTCCTCTTCATTTTCTCTATCCCCTACCCTTCTCCATTTCATCTTCTTATTTTCCTGTTAATAAGAAACAATTTTTTTTTCTCTTTATGTGGTAGAAAATATTAAAATGTGTTGTGCAGTTATATTCAAAGATGCCGTGATCCTTGTAACTAAACTGTGGGGATGACTAAACTAAGATACTAATGGGTTGTGTGGGCAGTCAGAGGAGTTCTATTTCCTGTAAATATCATTTACAAGGCCTGGAGCTGGAGAGAGACACATACATACAGGCATAGAGTTCTGCTAAATGTCAGCATTAAGAGACTGGGCATATGTTGTTCTTCACAAGCATGTATAAGCTAATATGGAGAGGAATTATACACAGCTTGTTTAAGAGGATATAATGAGGCATAATGTGATGAAGAGGAGAAAGAGGAGGAACATTTTGAACTGAGTGACAGAAAACGTCTGCAAACATTTAGAGTTGTGTAAATGTAAAACTGAAACAAATCCCATATGAGATACCAGAGCATAGTGTGGAAACCCCTGCAAAACAAGGTTTTGGTAAAGCTCCAGAGAAGTGCTGTGAAACCAGATGTGGCATCATGGTCTTGGTTAAATCACATCATTTCTGCTTCTATTATATGGAAAGAAAGGGAATATATATACATATCCCCCCAACTAATTTCCTGCTGTTAGCAGATGTCAGGGGATTGATCTGTTTGTTCCCTGTGAAATGTTGCCTGACAGACATTGAGTAGCAGAGTGCCTATAGGATCCTTGGTCCCCTTAAGAAGCTGGCTGCAAGTGGGTGATAAGTTTTTGTTTATAGTAAAATGTAGCAGGGTAATTTGTGTGGTAATTCCAGGCAGTTCCTTTGGCTTCTCCTGGAGAAAGGTGGGTGTTCTATTAACATCCTACAGAACTCTCTTTCTTCATGCTTCTCATCTCAACCTTCTTTATCTATATCAGAGATAACCTAATTGAGCAGCTGCTTCCTCCTCCTTCTGGGAATCAGCAAATCTACCCTCTTCTTCTGCTTTTGTTTGATTTTTCTGACTACTCCTGCTCTTCAGGCGTCTCTTGGTGTCTCTGAGTGTCTTGGGTATGTTGGGTACCTCTCTCTAAGGTACCTCTCTTGTGCAGTAAAGCTGTTTCAGATGAGGCCAACTTTCTTAAACATCAGTGTGTACTGAGTGGCTTCTTTTTGTGTTTGGTCACCGTTTTTCTTTCCTTGCTTTTCCTTGGGATCATTAGGAGTGAGCTTGAGATGAGCTGCCCTCGATTTGTACTGACAGCTCACTAACAAGGCCCTGCTTCCTCCATCACGTGGCCTGTCTCATCCATACCCCCTCCTTTTGATCCCTTCAGTAGCTTTTCACTTTAGCTGCTTACTGATGTTGTGTTATTATAACAATTACTACTATTTCTATTACTATTATGATTATTATGATTATTATTATTATTATTATTATTATTATTATTATTATTATTATTATTATTATTATACAAGCAGAGATCAAAATTTCAGGATTTTACATGCTGAGAGAGACAAAAAGGGTACAGGAAAACATGAAAGGTACATAAAAAAAAGCAAACTGGAAAAAGGTACACTTGTGGAATAAAGGACCATAGCAAAAATTTTCTCTCCATTGAATTCAAGATGACCCAAAAAAGGACCCTCCAGTCCTGGCAGTTTCTGAAGATTCTGCTTACTCATACATCAGTCAGAGGTCTCCCCCTTCTTCCCATTGCTGGTCCAAAAAATACTTCTACCCCTTCTTTAGAGGTATCTTAGGCAATATTCTGTGTGGAAACAGTTCTGTTTTTTCTTTTTCCTATGATACCTATTCAGTCTTCGTCTTTCTCTCCAAAACACTGTTCCTCTAGGAGTTTACTTACCTCTCACAGTCTTGTGGCCCTTTTTCAGAGCGTGATAGGATCCTTTGGTTACAAAATCACATTTTTCTGTGGCAGACTGATTATGATGTTCCTACTCTTCAGTGACCATGTGTCTGAAATCAGAATAAGAAGGGCTGGCACTGAGAAACATCCTTTACTATAATAAGACTTAACCTGAAACATGAGACCTGTTCAGATAGCAATAATAAAACCTGTTTGGATAGTAACAGTGTGAAATGCAAATATGATATGCTAATCACCGGAAGAACTGTACAGAGATGAGACAAGAGAAGAGAATTGCTTTCAGCTCAGGTTTGAAGTGCTGAGGGTGAATACCTAAATAAATGTCAGGAGGTATAGAGAGATGTTGGAAGGCTGTTCCAGATAGCAGAAACCACATGATGAAAGGCAATTATGTAATTCTAATGAAGTTATGCTTCTTCACAGGTATGAACCTGACACACAAAAATGCAAAGAACTTAAACTCCTACCATACTACTAAGAAAAGTAAAACTGACTAAAATTTTGTTCATTATTTTAACATCTTTAAGTGTACTTATGAGGGTAACCAAATATCCCTTCTCAGGTCTCAGGACAGAAGTCAGGTGTTCATTTGAAGGGTTGTGAAGAAACTTTTTCTACGCACAGCTATAACTACCTGTAACTACCATTTTTTCCCCTGCAACTTTCACTGAAGCATGTAGTAATGTCTGTTGCCAGAGACATGCTACTGAACTTATTTGTTCAGGCAGTTGTTACATTCCTAGAAAGAAGAGGAAAAGAGAAAGGCAGCAGAGATTTAAATGTTGGAACAAATCAATGCAGACTTTTAAAAGCAAGTGTATTGGGGTTTTTTTAACTGAATCCAGGCATTCTGAGAGCTAGTGGAGGTGTGTGAGGATAAAGGTTATTTGACCAGGTTGCCTTGTACCTGTGAAAATATATGTAGCAGCCTTCTGCATCAGTGGAAATCAGAGCAGTGGGACCTGGCAATACCAAAAATCTGTAGCGCTGCAGAAATGAGTGCTAGACAGTCTGAAGGCTTGTGTAAGAGGCTGAATGGGGACAAGGACACTTTTGGGTAGTGCCAGGAAGTTTAAGAGGACCTGACAGAAGATTTTCACATGAAATGGTATGAGAAGAGGAAAGGAATTAAATGCCAAGTATGATTATGAGATTATGAAGGGAAATGATGAATTGCTAGAAGATGTTTGCTTTTCCAAAGAGAGCCAAAAGAGTACAGTAGACTTAGTTGGCAAAAGCAGGGACGAAGACAAGGCATTTTCTTGTTCAAAACAAGAAAGAAATAAGAAGAGAGCTGTCGAAAGCTACAAGCTATTGTGTTTTGCCAGGCTAAAGCCAGCAGGTAAAGCAAGTGGAGTGTGAGTGTTCATTGTCCTCTGAATGAAGCACATTTTTTTTCAAAGTAGTTTGCTTGTTTATGATCTAATTGCTAACCCTGAGCACTCACCAAAGTTCCCTAAGAATTCGACCTTTTTGTTTTCTATTCACATAGGAACAACAGAAATACTCATTTAAGTTTTAATTTTTCCCTTTGTGACATTAATGACATTTGTCAGCTTAGCCATCTTTAATGAATTTGCCCAGCTATGACTGGGAATTAATAACAATTTCTATGGTCACTCCACAAAAAGGAACTATTCCAGTTTTTCCCTTTACTATGCCCAAACCCTGCAGCACGAGCAGAGAACGAATGTGCTTGTTTTCACAATTCAGGTTTCAGTTACTGTTTAAATTAAGACAGAAAACTTTTGAGCAAGTATAAAGTACAAAGTAAAACATGGCACCTTGTGTCATAAAGGCTGTTTTCCTCTTTATTAAGTATGAGTGGAATGCATGCACAAAACCTCATAATAATAGAAGTAAGGGAAGTTAAAATAACTGACTAATTTGCCCTTTTAAAGCACACTTCATCCATAGGGAGTAAAAGTACAAGGTTATGACAGAAGACAATCCAAGATACTTATAAAGGATTTTTGGATATTTAGAGAAAGGGCCAGAACTAAATTGAAATATGTGGAAAAATGTAGGACATTTTGAAAATAAAGATAATAAGCACATCAAGAAGGGAATTTCCATGCTGCGTTCAGACTGATCTTCCTTGAAGATGGTATTTGGGAAGCTGTGAAGAACACAGCTAGGGTCTTCATGTCATCTGCTTGGAATATGAGGAAAATAGGATACCTGAAGGGGTAACAAAAGTGAAATAAGAATGTAGGAGTGGTGGATTTGAGGCTATTATTAGAGAATATAGAGAACATTAGAGGCATAGCCTCAACTTCAGGGTTGATCAAACTGTATAATTTCAGAAGATTGTGGGGCAAGATGGAAGGATAAATAACTAGTTAGAACACTCAGGCCTTGGGAGGGTTTAGTTTGAATCCCAGCTGAGTGATGACCCTTGAGCCAGTTGTCTGAACTCCTACTGTACTCCATGGATGTCTAGTTAGTACTGCTGAATGAGTGTCTCCTCAGAATCAGAAAATGACTAAGCTTGGAAGAGACCTCTGGAGAACATATTCTCTAACCCCTCTGCTCATCAGGATCACCTCAAGCAAATTGCCCATGACCACATCCAGAATACTTCTGAATATTCAGGGTTGGAGACTCAACAACCCCTTTGGATGAAAGTGAGGCTTAGCTGCCTGCATATCTCTGGATCCTCTTTCTTTCCCTTACTGAGCAGAGGAGTGCCATTTGTTTTCCACTAGTCCTCAGGCACCTCTCACAGTCACCATGATAATTCAAAGATTGTCAAGAGTGGTCTCAAAATGGCATGAGGCAGCTCCCTGGTGGACACAACCCATCAGGGCCCATGGAATGATGTAGTTTGCCTAAATACTCAGTCACCTGAACCGGCATGAGGAAGAAGGTCTTCCTGGCTGCAGACTTGCCCAAGGTCTGCAGGACCTGGGGTTCCTAAAGGCGGGTATTGCTGGTAAAAACTGATGTGAAGAACATGCCGTGTGTTACCAGGACCCCAGCAGTTCACCCACATTTTCCCTTTTCCTTGGGCCACTTCTGTACTTAGAGAAACTCTTCTTGCTTTTGACATGCAGTGCTTGATGTGATTCCAGGTAGGCTCTGGCTTTCCTAGCCCTGTGTCTACGTGTTTGGACAATGCCTCTATGTTCCTCTTAAGGCTAACTGTCCGTGCTTCCATCTTCCATGTACTTCCTTTTTGTGTCTGAGTTGAGCTAGCAGCTCATTGTTCAAACATGCTGTTGGCATTTTTTGCCTGAATTCCTGCTTTTTGGGATGGACTGCTTTTGCACCTGGAAGAGGTAATCCTTGCACATAAACTGGCTTTTTTGAGTCACTCTTCCCTCCAGGGTTTTATCCGAAAGGACTCCTCCAGGCAGAACCACAAAGGAGTACATTGGCTCTCCTGAAGTATCTTCATGGAATGGAATATGGACTGAATGTCACATGCCAGAGATGCTCATGGTCTGCCAAGAATGGCACTTGTCTGTGCTCTACTAAAGTGGAGATTGCCATGTATTGTTACACGAGTCTGCACTTCCTTCACATTCCTTCCTTGCCTAGTCTTGATTGAGATAGAATTTTAGTCTTGCAAGCACGTATCTGCTGCCAGGAAAAAATTTGTCCTGCAATGTAGAAGAGTTGCAAATGACAACCCATGAAATACAGAATTTGGGAGTTGTATTTAACTGGTGCTTCTTTGCAGCTTTAACTTGGTTTATGTGGGCAAGAATTTTCCATACATTTGCTATTATTTAAATTGTATACAAAGAGCACTGCTGTTTCAGTCTTCATTAAAGATCTGATCTCACAGCATGTTTTTTGCTCTCAATAAATATAGAATAGAATAGAATAGAATAGAATAGAATAGAATAGAATAGAATAGAATAGAATAGAATAGAATAGAATAGAATAGAATAGAATAGAATAGAATAGAATAGAATAGAATAGTTGGAAATGTGCCTACAATGATCATCTAGTCTGATGGCCCAGATTGGATTGAATCAGGCACTGTGATTTCAGCTGCCATTAGACAGGGACCTAACATGTCTATGTCTATAAACCCCATGTAAAAAAAAATTAATAAAATGACAAATCAATATAAAGCTGGGCACATTTTTGTATACAAAACAAAGCTTTGAAAGCAAAGTTGTGTTACAAACATTTTTAATAGTTGGCATGCAAACAAGGGAAGATATTTATCTCCTACTTCTGTGGCAGCAGAGGTATGGTACTTTGAATTTCTGTAGACATAAAATCTTGAACTTTGTTTCCTAATCTATTAACACTGGGAGAATAACCTGATAATAAAATTCTGACATGAAATATGTACTTACTCCACCAACAATTATGTTCACGTTGCACATCACCTTAGTATTAGTATTCACATCATGTTAGTATGAAATGTTTCAAATGAGAGGTCTTGATACTTCTTTTACTTGAAGTGATGGAAGAGCTTCCTGGCCAGTGTTTCATAACTTGCTAGGTCCTTAAAAGAGAGGCAAATGTATCAAAATCTTAACTCTGTTTCAGAAAGGCACATTAAAGACAACCTGCCTTGCAGCGATTCATAGCTGGTTTTATTTCTGGGAGTTTTTAATGGCTTTTGCCCTAAGTAGTGTCTGCTTATTAGGTACAAATCACTGAAATTACTATTTTTTAATAAAACAGACTGCATTGTCCTCTACTACCATGACCACCTGGTTACCTGACTGATGGACATACCTGGATTATAGGAACATTATAGGATGATGGTCAAGAGATACACAAGTGATGTTTTTGTTATTTCTTTGTTTAATTAATTCTTCCAAGTAGGCTTAAAAATTGGGATTAGGAAGAAGTGAGAAGCAAGGGACAAATAAATGCAGGAGGTGGAAAGGAGAGAAATTGAGGGAAGATTTAATTCTGATCATACTGTAAAATCTTCATCCAAAACTAGAAGGAAGTGGGCTGTTCCCTGGCAATGTAGCTGTGTACTTATATTTGCACCTTTCCCTATGTGTTTGCTTTATGTCTCAGCAGAAGGGAGTTAAGCTTTTTGCAACATTAAATGTAGCAGAATCTGTCTTGATCAAATGTTAACTGACCAGTTACCTCCTGATATTTGCATACAGTGTTATTCATTTGTGTCTTCAATGCTACATATGGTCTTGGTTAATTGTTACTGTCTTTCATTCCTGTCACAACATTCTCATTGGAAGGTGAAGTAGTTGTGTCATCTTGTTTGAAGGACAAGCAAAGGTAAACAATAAAAGGAGTGAGGAGAAGAGAGCATTTTATTGCTTAGACTCTTACATTTTTGTTTCATTTACGTTTTTAAATTAGTTCCCACTTGCCTGAGCTGTTTGAATCCCATCTGAAATATGTTTTTCAGCATAATTTTATCTTGTTATTAAAAACAATCCTTTTATCTTTTTCATCATTAATGAGGGAAGAAAATGCTATTCTGAAGGTTTTGATCATTTGCCAAATGTCTCTGCTTCATTCCTCACATCAAGGAAGTTTATGTCTATTTTGTAAAACCTGTGGGGTTTGGTGGCAGTTTTTCATTGGCATGCTTTTTCTGGAAAATTTAAATGTTGCTGAAAATGTTGCATCCATTAGGAAAATGAGGATTCCCTAGCTGCTTACCTGTAGGTTTCTTGACAACATGACATTTTGTTTGCAGAGAGAAAGCAAAACTTGAGAAGAGCTTTGTGGAAAGCCAGCTGGCAGGCTGAAAGATCCTCTTCAAATTATCCTGAAATTTTTGCTTGGAAATCTCTCCCTAAGATGAAACTCATACTCTCTTAGCTTTTGCAGGAACCTAGAGAGTGTGCATGTGTGTGCACATGGGTTCATGAATGGTTTCTATAGAAGTGGATTTCCATTCTCCAGAGTGCTTCACATGCAAGACCTCCATTACTCTGGTAGCCCATACTTGATTTTTTTCCCCCAGGAGAAGAATTACAATCTGGGGGAGAAGCAGAAGAGAAGTAATGTGCTCTGCTTTTGTTCTGACAACTATGCCATTCTTTGTCCAAGTGTGATCTCGAAACAAGGCAGTGTCAAGGAGCAGCTTCTTGTCTTGAATGTAAAAATTGCACGTTTGAAGATCAGAATTATATTCCAGCTACAATATAGATAATTTCTTAACTCCTGTGCATAATCAGTTGGATGTGGATTTCTTCATTTTCTTTCTGTCTGAGTTGTCAATGACTGTATGTCCCAGCAGAGTGGTATTGTGCCTGGATTTCTTCTGGTTATTTTACAAAGTACTTCATAATGCAAATTAAGGAAAATTAAAGGAAGAGCTGACCTAACTTATTAACTCATCATAATGAATATTCAATTATAGTTTATTTTTAAGCTTATCCCTTTGTAATCTCTCCTCTTTGTCTTTCATTCCAGTCCCCTCTGCCGTCCCTATGATGCATCAGGTGAGTCGTACTACCAATAGCATCACACTGTCGTGGCCTCAGCCAGACCAGCCCAATGGGATCATCCTGGATTACCAGCTACGCTACTTTGACAAGGTGAGCAGAAAGTGATACTGAGCACTTCCTGTCTGGGAGATGGGAAAAAAAGCTTCAGTTATGAGGCAGGAACAAACTTCAGCAATACCAGAAGTTTGTGATATACATGTCATCTGACATCAGTCCATCTGCATTTCCCAACTTGGAAACATCTAGGGACAGTGCAAGTTTTAAAAAAAGACATGACACTTGTCTAAGCTTAAAGGCTGTGGCTATCAATAAGTTTAGCATCAGCTGACACAGGTAACAGCGGAAGGAGCTGAAGTTTCTAAATATGTTTACTGGAATTGGATTCGCTGCAAGTCCATCATTTGTTTGTGAGGGGAAGTCTCATGTCCCCATTCATGTCTGCACAGACATCTCTTAAGAAATTTTATGAGGAGGAATGCACTCCTTCATTCACTAAGTGACAAATATCTCTTTGTGTACTGGAATTACAGGGTGGCAAATACAAATTTGTCCTCCATTCACAGTTCTTGTGACTCCTAATCCATCTGACTTGAGAGGAAGAGATATGTGGGGCTGTTCAGACAAAGTCCCATTCCACATTACTGGTCTTTTGCATAAATATTTTTGCAGGATTTTGCAGGGCTACTATTTTTCAGTGGTAAAACAGACTGCTATTTGTGATAACATGTCTAGCAGTTTCCTGGATACAGCATTACATGTGTTCTTGCTCTGAATTCTCCTAGGAGAGTACATGAGAATTTGGAGTTTGTAGAAAGTGAACCACAGGACAAAGTATTTTTGTCTTTCACTTTTGTTTAGTTTGAGAGTCTTTAGCAGAGCTTTGTGGGAAGCCCAGGCCTGGGGTAATGAAAAGCAGCAGTGAGGAATGAGTAGTGCACAAGGAAGTAAGGTCTGGAATAGCAGCTGTTGTTGGGAGACTCTGTAAGAGGTTCAAAGAATATTGGGTTGACATGGAAACTATCATGCCTTGATGAGGAGAGCGAGCAGTGTAGGCAGAAGTTTCACATTCCTTTTTGGTCATTGACATTCACAGGCAGAAGATGAGGGCAATTCACTGACCTTAACTAGTGAGACCAACATGGCCACCATATCAAGCCTGAGCCCAGGCAAGATCTATGCCTTCCAAGTGCGTGCCAGGACAGCAGTCGGCTATGGCCCTTACAGTGGGAAGATGTATTTCCAGACTTTAACGGGAGGTAAGTGCTGCCATTTTGTACCGAGGTCTGCACATGATCACCTTCCACTTGCCTGTGTCCCCGAGTGTATTGGCTTATCCTCTGGAGGACCATTACCAGACACTCCTACTCAGCTTGTATTTCTGTTTATAATTATTTGAATGTGCAGATTTGTTCACTCAGAGAAGCTTCATGCTGTCAGAGGGGATTGTTTACCCTAGTGCCATACTCCCCAGCCCTGCTCCTTGCTGCCTCTGTCCAGCAGGCACAGAGTGTGCCAGTAAAATCTCTTTAGGGGGTATGTTGCAGTACATAGCACTATACACTGCTGTGGTTTGGCCCCCCAGCTGTCACGGGACATCTTATAGCTGAAAACTCTGTGAATGTCTTAAAAGACGGGTGGGATACAGGACACAAAGGTAGATGGGACACAGGCATAAGTGCAGAAGCTTGCCTCCCAGCAAGGATCACCATCCTTTTGGTATGGATCAAAGGTACTCATGTATGTCACTAGCAAGCTAAATTAATAGGGGACGGTGGGATTACAGCCCAGGTATAGAGCTAGCTTATGCTTAAGTGGCTTGTCAGGTGTCAGTGGACCAGGGGAAGAAAAAGTGAATTCAGAGGGAGCACTGGCTTTTCAGATGTAGGAAGGAAGGCACTGGAGAAGCACAGTGACTGGGGAACGGAGGGCTAGTAGGGATGGAATTATGGGTGAGATCTAGGTGAGCAGAAAGGCAACCCTTCACAATCCCTGTCCTCTGCATTCGTGTGCATGTGTGTGTGTCTTCCTTGCCAGGGGAGCGCTCGGAGATGGTGCAGGACCGACTGCCACTGATCGTGGGCTCAGCGCTCGGGGGTCTGGCCTTCTTGGTGATTGCTGCCATTGCCATCCTTGCCATCATCTTCAAGAGGTGAATTCCTTGACCTGCTCATGTGCACTTCAGACAGTGGAACTTCCTTACCCCCGCAACATAACCCCGTCCCAAGGGAAACAGCCTGATCTACATTTATCCAGATGTCCTTGAGATGCCATTCTCTAATTAAGGAAAGATCCTGCCCCATTACTCCTATCTGACAAGCCTCTCCTTTGGTAAACCACTCATGTACTTAGCTGATATTTGGCTAGTTAGCAATATGAACACAAGGAAAGCATTTCAAAGCTGGTACTCAAAAGGTATTTAAATGCATCGCTCTAAAGAAGGGACTGCAAATTGCATTTTAGGCAAGCAGGTAGAGGATGAAACAATGTAGTAGAAGAGGACTGGTGGAATAAGTATGCATATCCACTCATTTAGAAGGTGATAAATACCCTTTCACCAAGGACCAATAGGCAAGGGCTCATTTGCTGAAGAATAAAATCTATGGTTCCACGGAACACTAGCTCATAAAATACAGGTTAAAGAAAGCAAATACCACTTTCCATTTTGGAAAGAATAAAGGGCATGTAAGAGATTGTGGAGATAATCTGTTACAGCAAAAAAAAAAAAAAAAAGAAAAAAAAAAAAAA